>JAJJMA010112235.1:0-19588 GCA_023529015.1 Papaver nudicaule | reverse complement strand
TTGCCTCATGATGAATGGTTGACTGGATTATACAATGAGAGGGACCGCTGGGTACCATGTCTCGTCAAACCCAATTTTTGGGCAGGGATTTCGGCAACTAGAAGAAATGAGAGTATAAATTCGTTCTTTGATGGATATGTCAATTCAAAAACAACTTTGAAGAAATTTTTTGTGGAACAATATGATAAGGCACTGAAGAGTGAAGTGGAAAAAGAGAGTCAGCTAGATTTCAGATCATTTGCTAAAACAGTGCCTTGTATAACTACTTATGAAATGGAGAAGCAAATGCAAAGGGTCTACACCATCTCAAAATTTAAAGAATTTCAGAAAGAGTTGACCGGAAAGATGTATTGTGATGTAATTTCCATTCAAGAAGGTTTCATGGTCTCGGAGTATCACATACGGGAAGACATTGTGATTGGAGAAGCTAAAAAGAGAATGGTGTTTACGATTTCATTTCAGAGGAATGATTGTGAAGTTAAGTGCAGTTGTCTCATGTTTCAATTTGGAGGAATACTTTGCCGACATGCAATATATGTATTAATCCGTAATGATATTATGTTGCTTCCAGATAGTTACATATTAAACAGATGGAGGAAAGATGCTAGGAGATATTACACGAGGGTCAAAATTAATGATAGTTGGTCTGCGACTCCTGAACAGCTGCAGTATGATGAGTTATGTCTTGCATTTACAAAGCTTGCACACTGGGTAGCTGGGGACGTAGAAAGTTATAGACATGTTTTGGAGTGGATAAACAACCAGAAAACGGCTCTGGCTACGAAAAGACTAAGTTGTGAAAGTAATCCAGCTCAGAAATGAATGTTGAGGATCAGGTTCAACGAATCATCTTCAGTGCTGCCACATGTCAATAACAGGAACAGTAGCAATTTGAAGTCCTGTAAAAGCTGTTATAAAGTTATTAGATATTAGATGGTCCAAGGGTTCGAGGCTAATCAAGAGCTAAGTTTCAGCAGTGTATAATATAAACACCAATGAGAATTTAAGCATCAATTGACATATTATAAAACCTGGGAAGGTAGATCTTCTAAATGAAATGCAGTTTGCCGTCAGTTTACCTTGGAGGTCCTTGATTTCTTTTAGTTCTGAATTCCTCTTAAGGTAGGTCTTGATCACTACTTTTCATTTTCTTACAGCAACATACTTTTATCTTTTTATACTTTTCCTAGAAAAGATGTTACATTTCTTTGGTTGGCTATTAAATGTCTGTATTGTCGATTCTTTGTTGCTTGGTAAATACAAAATCCTACACTGTAGTTGTGACTTGTAATGTCTTTCTTTTTTCTTTTTTTTTTTTTTTTTTTTTTACACCAATTTGGTTATGTTAGTCCTACTTTTGGAGAATCTAGAGAGCTTTTATCCGAGGAAATTAGATAGGTTGGCTTCTTGATCTCGCATAGAAATATGGCACTTAGTTATCTTTTCTATCAGAATTAGATCTTCCTTCTATGCGTAGAATAACTTTTTTAATGGAACCTCGTGATAGCAAGGATTTACAAACAACTTTGTGTGTTTTGTTTTGAGTAGAACAGAACATTGAACCTAATTTCTAGGCATGATCAAGATTCTAGTTATTTGTTGTTGATTGCTGATGTCTATAGTCCATATATGAAGTTTGTATATCGCGGCAATAACATGCAACTTAAATGAGAATTCATTTCATATCAGTAATATAGCAGGAAGTAACTGAAAACACTTCTTCTAAAATGTCTGGCACAAAGGAGAAGATGAGTAGCAAAAATATTATGTATCTCATTACACTATAACATTCCTGGTATACAAGGCTTATATTTGCTTCTATTTCACTACATGACGTGAAGTATAACATCTATTTGTAGCTATTGAACTCAGTATTTTAACTTAAAACTTGTCTTGGGTAGAACTTGTCCACTAGACTATTTCCACCCAAATATCAGTTACAATACTTTGATCAGAAAAATAAAAGTTACAGTACTTAACTGGTTTAAGAACCTATCAATAGAAGGATATCATTCAAGTACCCATGGGAGAGATGGATCAGAGTTCAGTATGGATAGGATCTTGATCATCAGGCTTTATGAGTGAAGTCTCTAGTATCTGATCAGCCAGGCAGTCAGCAGAAGGTCGTACCATCCCATAGTGGAAACCCATCGCAGAATTGCAGTAAGTCTCTGCTGTTCCATCTTCTCTTTCAAGGTTTACGTTGTTTAGGACAATGTTTTTACAAGGGACTGTGTCACTGCAGGCAAATTTCATCGCCTTTGCCGTCTTTGATGTTCCTGAGATGTTTCGGTACACGATTTGGCTAATTTCGACAGCTGATGTCTGACATCGCAAACCAAGATAAAGAGTTAATCTATTTCTTCCTAATTTGTTAAGTCCATAGCAATGCCAGTGAACATTTATGATGATAATCGAGAGCTATGTGTTCGATAGGATAGTAAGTTGATTTGATGATGCGTAGAATGCAACATCTTACTTAGTAGATATGTTACCTGATTTTGGCAACTCTTAGGCGAATCACAGTAGAACTGATCAATGATGATAGGGTTTGCGACGTCATCCATCCTTACATTCTCGTAGCGCACTGCACGGACAAATCCAGACCCACCCTGTTCCAGGAAACCACGAGACTTCTCATTAAATCATGCATATCCTTCTGGGTGCCCTCCACTGAATTGGATGAGATTTAAGACTTACCTGCCAGGTTTTAATCCTGAGTCCATTTGTTGTTCCCTTAAGAAATGCTGTATTCACAACCACTCCTGAGACTATGCCTGTGCTGTTGTCTTTTCCGAGGCTCCCTATGCTAGCATTGAATTAGAAGCAACTTTCAAAGTCATGTTTCTCTTCTATAGCATTTGGTTAGTTTTGTGCAATTGGGCATGATTTTGTCTTTAGGATTTGAAATCTGATTGCTTCAGTTCTCACTTGAGAGGAATATATATATAGATACCTGATTCCATGTCCGGGTCCACAGTATATATTCTTCATCTTGATTCCTGTACTTCCATTCACTATGGAAATACAGTCATCCCCTAAAAAGCACACCATATAAACAAAATTAAAACTCTGTAAATATGGATGCTATTGATCAGATTATGTTTATGAACAATATCCTGTGAACATTGTCTAACCTATGCTCTACTAACTAACCTGTTCCTATTTTGCAGTTCAGCACCCCAACATTGGTTGATTTAGTGATATGGATACCGTCGGTATTTGGGCTGGTTCCTGGAGCTGAGACTTTGACATTGGTTATACGCACATTCTCGCAGTGGGAGATGACAAAATTCATTTGTTGGCCATTCTGTATGGTAAGACCCTTCACATTGACTGCCGAGCTAGTGTCGATTGTCAGTGCCTGCGTCCATTTGGCTTGATTACTTTACTCATTATGTTAATAGTAGTATTTTCTTTTAACTCCAAAAAGCATGTCCAAATGATGCTTACCGTTGGTGCTTCTCTGCATGGCTGCGAAAAAGAAAAAAAAAAGCATATTAGACTTAGAGCAACGTAAATGGGTGTATGATATTTCAAGAAGCTTCTGAGAGAGAATTGAACTCACATTTGTCTTGTTTCGTTTGCAAGATGAATCCCACCATTTTTTACCTGAACCATCAATAACACCCTTACCTTGAAAACTTATTCTCTTTAGTTTGGAGAAATTAAGCCAGATCCTGGGGTTCTGCTTATCCCAGTTATTTGGCTCATCTGGCGCTACAATTGTTCCATCTATCTGCACAATCATTAAATGTTTGTATATGATAAGATTTTTTGTCTATACTATGATTCTATGAATCATCTTTCATGTGAACCGTACACTTTTGCACACACAAAATGTTTTTACCCTTATGATCAATTTATCAGCGCAGGGTCCCTTAAATCTGGTAGCATTAACAAGATACCGCTTTCGTTCAGGCACGAGTAAAACTGATTTTTGTGTAGAGCATGCTTTCTCCCATGCACTGACGAAAGCCTGCTCATACAAATATTTCGGGCAAAACGGATGTTAATTTCCTAATAGCCAAGCGAGAAAGGAAGCAACAAACCATAGGTATGGAAGCAATTTGTTTTCACCTGAGTATCATCAGAGATTCCATCTCCAACTGCACCAAAACTATCTACATTCACAAGAACCTTACCCCCTCCTCGGCTTTCCCATCCTGGCATCTCCAGAAATTCTCCTTCAATATCATCTTCAAGTTCAATATCAAGGTTTTCGATAAACTCATCTTCGAAAATCACTGAATTGTCAAGTCTGACATCTTCTGCAACTACTACATGAGCTCCAATGAACAGTATAAGAATGGAAAAGATTAAGAATACTCTCTCCATATTTTCAAGGTTGTTTACGGTTTGCTTGGTGATGGATTATTATAATTCAAATCTAGACATGGTGTTTGTTGTTATATATGAAAGATTAATGGTGAAACAATGAATGATTTTTTTAGTGGGCTTTCATAGATGGCTTGGCTTTGAAGAAGGAGATATAAAAGTGTGTTTTCTTCCTTTTCTTCTTTTGTTTTTTCAACATAACTAGACTTTAAGTACAAGGGAAAAATCTTTAGAGTAGTTTTTTGCTTTACTCTTCCATTTCTGCGCTTAAAACTTACCACTTGACTCGACTATATTTCTTCACAGTGAAATCACATTACAGTATTAGGTCATCACTTGACATATATGAGCACCAATCCAGGTATTGCATAATTGACTTATGTTGAACTCTTCAATTGTATAATGCTAAAATAGGAAACATTATGAATAGTTTATTACTACTATTAAAGGTGACTACAAACAACTACTCTTGGTGCAAAGCCCTTTTGTCAGTTGCATCCTTAGGGACCATACTGGTTGTACATAACAATCATGCACTCGTTTTCTTTTGCTAGTTAGTACTAAGACCTTAAACATGGAACAAGTTTAATGATGTTTGCATACTTAGGTTTCATTCACTTTTAAGGATGAAACAAATATTTTCACTATCAAAAAAAATAAAAATAAAAAAATAAATAAACTGGTGCGCGCGATTGTTCCTGGCAAGGCAGTTGATGATGCTGTTGTTCGCAAAAAAGACAAATATTTAGAGAAATGTACTGCTCAGGGCTTTGGGCTTGGTGTGCTTGCTTTCTCTACCTTGGGGGAGCTGGGTAGTGACACGGTGGAGTTTCTCAAGAGATTGCGAAACTATATGGCTAGCCATGATGGGAATGTTGTAGTCGGAGATTTTCTTTTTCATAGGATTGGGGTTGTCGTGCAAAAAGGGATTGGAGCTCAGCTTGTTGCTAGGCTTCCATCCAATTCTTGTAAGCTTCTTTCAGTTGATGATGATTAATAAAATTTCTCTTTGAACTGAAAAAAAAAAAAACAGTTTTCTCATCACCAACTTTATGCAAGAATTCTCTAAATAAAACCCTTTGTTGGCAAGTCTAACATCCGTCTTTCCATAGTTTGGTTTTGTCCTCATAGTTACTTTGAAAACCATACCCGAGATTAGAAAACATGAATATTCCCTTCTACGACTGCTCGAGAAATCCATACTTTTTTTTGGCCTCTGCTCTCTCTCTTGTATTCGCTCTCTTGTATTGTACAAACTAGTTTATCACCCGTGCTACGCACGGGTTTGTTTGTTTTATTTTGTAAATGATGTATTGGAGACTACATCTTGAACTTCATATCATAAAAAATCATTATCAAAATAATTAAAAATAATTCAAGCTTGAAAACTCAATATCTACAAAATTAAAAATAATCTAAGTATTAGTTGTCCCAAAATATATAATGATTTTTCGTAATTAATGTGTAGTGATAAATGTAAAAAGTTCAACGGAAAAAGAAAAAAAGAAAGAAACTCTCGAATAACTGCCTAATTGCCTTTTGTACTATGGTTGTTTTTCTTTGGTAAATAACCCCCCACCAGGATATCACAGTTTATGATGATTATTAGTTGACATAGAAAAATATCTAATTGTTTTCTCTACTACAGTTGTTTTTCTCTGGTAAATAATCCCCCATCAGGATTTCGTTGTTTATAAATGATTATTAGTTGTCATGGAAAAATGTAGTGAATAAATATTATCATCTTCGACTATTTGTTGAATTGGTAGACCTATAAATATATATATTCATATATACAAAGAACCATTCATACACTAATTGAGTGTTTGCACACTCATTCACTTGCAAGTCCCTGTAAATTTTTAATTCATTGTGTGTATTTAGACATTAATATGGACATATATTACGTGTACATAAACTCCCTATATATTAAATGTGATTTAAACCCGTAAATTCATTTATATTATGCTTCTTTTAACCCGTTATATCACGCCAATTTTTTCAATAGAAAAATTCTCATTTTTGTTTCAAATTTTTCCACAATACATATCTCATTTTTTTGTCTCGTTTTTGTTGGATAATTTATTTATATAATTTAAATATATATGAAAATATAATAGCAATGCTTAATGACAATTATGAAAATTCAGATCATACAATTAAAGGTTCTAGTTCCTTCAAACCTGTAAATTAATGTTTTTATGATCCGTCAGCTGTTAAAGAAAACACAATAGCATGATTCCTCACCCATATAAAAAAGCAAAAAAACTATGTTAAAACCCAACTTCCAAGGTTAAATCTTTTTGTGTATTTTTCACATAAATACAACCTGAAAAATATCCCACAAATGCATATCCCACATTTGCACAGCGAAACACATTTTTAAATTTTAGCACCAATATGGATGCCCACAACCTATCTCCAGACATTTGCATGGTTTTTTGGCAAAACTCGTCCACAACATCTTTTGCGGTTGGTACTGTCGCAAAGTTTTATTTTAAGTTGAAGGAGCTCATCTTTGACACCCCGAGAGCCTTACTGATTGGTAACACGGGTGTGGATTCATTTGGATGGACATGGACCCAATACAAAGAACCTGAATGACCATAAGAAAGAAATCTTTTTAGAGAGTGTTCCTATTATAGTTACCATAATGCCATACCATTTTATTTTTTTGTGATAATATGGTTACCAATGGTTGTTGTAAACTCTTTAGTTCAAGACTAAAAACGTCAACATACTCAACACACTTGGTATAACTCACATCAAATTTAGCATGCTGTTTATGAGACGTGTAGGATGTATTACCCGTTAATTTGGGTTGTGATTAACAATTATCAGTCCCCAAAAAGTTAAAAATGACTATAAAGTGAGTTCAACTGTCAATATTGCATACGGTAGAATAGACTTACTTTTACAATTTGAACAAATAAAATCACAGATCCAGAATGCTGATACTGCTCCCCCAAAGTGTAATAACAGAGTTTGGAAATAAGAAAAACTTATAGTTATTCTCACATATTACACGATTGAGGGAGTACTTTTATACTCAACGTATTGGAGTAAATGTAAGATCTTTGAGCATTGCAATTGATTTTGCCTTTTTCAAAATTGATCTGAAAACTGAAGATTATAGATCCCTGTTTACTACTGGGCATCCATACTGGACACGATTTTCTCACAAAATGTCTCACTGTCACATAATCCTAACTGTAGTAAATTCATGGACAGTGGTACAATCATAAATTTCAGGTTTATGAAATGATATGTGACTCTGACCATAGCTTGGGTAATGGCTATAGCCAAACCAAAGCACAACTTCAAAAATAGGGGCAACATTGGTGCGAGAATGGATCTCGCTACATTTAGTCTGCTTCTTTCTATAAGAACTAAGAAATATCATAACTATTCGTATCTAAGTTGCACCAACTTATGTAAATAGGAACAGAACTGGCCACTTCGCTTGTAAAAAAAAATTCCCTCCACGTTTTTGCATTTCTGGATTCACAATTATAATCGACAATGACGACAATGATGACAACAGCCACTCCAAGCCACTAATATTGATTGGGAAAAACCCTTAGTAATCCGCATTGTTAGCAAAATGCATCTATTATAGCCAAACCCATACTGGTAAATTGCCAAACCCTACTTATGAAACAAAAATAGTATAGCAAAAGAGTCATGAAATGCTACAATAAACCATGTTACCAGCACCACCGAAGATGCATCGCACGGTCCCAATTAACAGGAAAAGTTGCCATCGCAGGCATAACCCGTCTCACATAGCTTATAAGCGAACAGCCTACCAGAACCAATGAAAATGCATCACACGCACCCATACATAACATAAAAAATTGCTACGACAGGCAAATCCATACTTGTAAGCAAACAGTAAAACCCATACATATAAAGAGGCATAAAATACTACAATAACACAGTTCAATACACCAAACTCACCGTGCATCACACTCATATCATAACAACATTATCAAAAATAAAAACAAATTTGTCGCTTAAGAAGATACCCTATTTCACCTTACGCATCAAACTTTTGATTCATTATGTTCGATAATTTGGACCGGGAATGTTAACAAATTGTACAGTTGGTGGCATTTCATTTCATCAAAAGTAATGATATATACCGCAGCTTGATTCAGCGCCATTCGAACTCATTTGACCATTATATATGACGCAAAGTCTTTTGACCATTTCTTAAGTCGGCATTCAAACTCTCTCGAACATTCTCAACTTCCGCCTTCAAATTAAACTGTCTTGCACAATCAAAATTATGTAATTATGTGCAAGAACGTAAACTAACATGGATGCTATATTGGGATGATAATCTTAGCATGCATGACAATCGTGTGTCAAAGTAAATCAAAAGTAAACTTCAAGAAGTGTTAAAAACCTGGGTCACTCCTTGATAATTCTTTAAACTCATGCAGTGATAATTCATTAAACTCAAGGTGAACACGCGGTAAGAGGTCCAAAAACAATAAAATTTTGAACTGCATTTATTATTATTTCAAAAATCAAAACCTGGAGAAAAAACATCGTATTAGGAAACATTAAAGAAAAACAACTATTTTGAACTCTTACCATCTTGATAATGCATTGTGGACTCTTACCATCTGGACAATCCAACAACTGCAGATGATGTTGTATTAAGATTTAGCGATGTTCTTCTTCTTATGCAACATGTCCTGTTACTGGTCAAACCAAAACCATGCACTAAGAGTTTAAAAGAGAGACAAAGAGATTTACCAATTTCATATTTCCAACACATCGGATGTCTTTATACTATCAATCAGTTTTGCCTTTAAGGGTGCCTAACAAAACAAACAACGCATAGATCAGACGATGAAACCCCTAATTAAAACAAAAAATATATTTGTATGCCTGTGAAACAAACGACGGACAGTTTAAACAATGAAACCCTAAATTTTTAAGAAAAAAAAAATTACACCGACCGCCGGAGAGAAGCGATACAACAGAGTTCAGCATTGGCAGGAATGCTTTATATGAAGTCTGAAGTTACCAAACCGGTAAAAACTGTAGGAAGAATTTTTTTTTACTTTGAAAATAATTAGTCAATATCTAAACACATATGGAATTTTAATATTTTTGGCTATCTTGAGCAATCCGAAAATCTTAGCAATATTTTTATTTTTGCTATTATTATTATTGACTTCATGCACTTAAAGATCCTTTTATTATTGCGTGAAAGATCTTGGAAAGATATTTGGCTAGCTAGTATCAAATATATTCTAAAATAATCACTTTTTGCTATATTTACATCAGTCTTTATTTCTGCGACATGATATTTTTTAATTTTATTTTATTTATTATTTATGGAAGGGACTCGTGTAACCTTTTCTTTGTTTACTGATTTTTGCCAATAGTTTTTTTTTTTAATTATTGATGTTTATCTTTGCACCTTTTTTATTGATATTTCCAATGATTTTCTATTAACAATTTGTAATTGGGTTATTGGACAGGGTACAGGATCATCGGAAACAATGTGTTGTGGGAAAAGCATACTCGATTGCAGGTAAGCTTCTGCAGCAATTTTTTTTTCTTTTTTCTTTTTATCATTGATTCATCTAATTTTGATTTCTTTATCAATGATTTAGATTTATCATTTTTTTTTTTTTTGTAATTTCATGAGAATTGTAGTTGTGAATTTAATTATTAGTAGGTTCGAAGTGTAATTAGGTTGGCTTAATTATAAGAAGTGTAATCGGACATTGGACTCTTTTTGGTTGTTATGATTGATTTAATCTGTGATGAAATCGGGATTGACGATAAATATCTTGATGTGAATTTTTGTGCCAAATAGTTGGCAGTGACGATTAATCATGATTATTCTTGAAATTTAATCAATATATTCTCTAAGATTCCGGAGCATAATATATATTATTTTTTTATTATTTTTTTTAGAAAAATAAGGATTTTTATTTTATTTTATTTTTACTTGGTAAGTTTAAATGGTGGGGTCAGAATCAACCAGAAGCTCCGGTGAATGTGAGCAATTAAAATAACTCCGTTATTATATATATAAATTTGGTACTAATTTTTTCTTTCCTTTCTTTTTTTAATGAAATACAAAGGATTTGCAGCTTATCTTGCAATTTTGACTCTAGTTTTTTTTATGAAGCCCAAAAGATTTGAAGCTAATGTCATGGTGTTTTGGCACGTCGAATTGATAGTGTAATAATAATTGAGTAAGTCTAGTCAGCTTTAGCTGAGTTAGCTTCTATGTCTGAGTCAGTGTAGCTGAGTCCCTATTGTGTGAGTCATTACAGAGTCCCTTAAATACTCTTGTAATCATTATCTTTTGTAATGAATTCTTTCTATTAATTTCTAATCATAAGTTTCCTTTACATTCTTATGGTATCAGTAGGGTTTCGATCTTCTGAATCAAAACTCGAATCAAGAAATTTTTCATTCAGTTCCAAAGCTTCAACAATTTTTTAGTAACAACTAAGAGCTTTTCAAGGAGATCAAATATTGTGTAAAAATCATTGACTTCTCGATCTTGAGATTGTTAGATCTGTAAATTTTAGAATTTTTTTGTTGTTCTGTTGATGGTTCAAACTCGGAACGGTAATTACGAGAGTCGTATCAACATCAACAACAATATCAACACAAATTTTGTTTCAGATCGTGTTCCAGAAATTCAAGAAAATAGTAATATCGTCACCAACAATCAAGATTCCACATCCATGGCTTCCGCTAGTTCAACTGATTTGAATGGTAATTTTACGTTCCCGTTTATGAACATTACTAATTTTGTATCAATCAAATTGGACTCTACCAATTACTTACTTTGGAAAAATCAATTTCAAAGAATCTTAGTGTCTATTGATTTGATTGGCTATGTCAATGGTGATATTCAACCACCTGCTGAGAAAATTAGTGTAGAAGGTGTTGAAACTGTGAATCCTGCTTGGGTCTACTGGAGGAGAGCGAATACTTTTGTTGCAGGTTGCTTGGATGCAAATTTTACACCAACAATAAGTGCTGATATGTATGGCCTTGACACGGCAAGAGAGATCTGGTTAGCATTAGAAACAAGCTTCAAGACTCAGTTCTTGGCAAGAAAGAGTCAATTAAGAGCTCAGCTTAATAATTTCAAGAAGGGAAATCTTTCTATTACTGAATATCTACAAAAAGTAAAGAATGTAGCAGATTCTTTAACTGGAATTGGTCAGAAAGTAAGTGATGATGATCTCATCATGCATATTACAGATGGACTAGGTGATGAATATGAGAGCTTTGTCACTTCAACTGAGAACAGGGATAATCCATATAGTTTTGCAGAGATGAAAGCAAGACGTCTTGCACATGAACAAAAATTGGCAAAGAGGGTTCATCAAACAAATAATGTGTTTGATACACAAGCAATGTATGGAAGAAATGCTCCTAATCAGAATGGCAAGAATGTAAAGCAGGGTTCTAGTAATGGTTATAGAAGTGGTAATGGAAATAAGAGTTCAAATGCTGGTACTACTTCAAATGGTTTTAAAGGTGGTCAAGGTAATAATGGTACTACCTCAAATGGTTCTACTTCAAATGGTTCTTACACTAGAGTCGACTACTCTCAAGTTGATTGTCAGATCTGTAAGAAAAGAGGTCATTCTGCAGCTAGATGCATGTTTAGATATTATCCTCCACCAGGCAGTAGTAGTGCTCAGGCTAATGTTGCTAGTTCAAGTGCAAATACTTCTGAGAAGAATTCTACAACAGATTCAGATGGTGGGTCAGAACAACAAGCTTACAGTAGTTATAATATTCGCAATGGTGATCCTACTAGCAACCATTTTTGGTTATCAGACTCTGGAGCTTCTGCACACATGACTGAAAGTACTTCTTTGCTGACAAATACTTCTAGCTACAAGGGCAAAGACACAGTTAAACTTGGAAATGGTGAGCACCTATCTATTTCTCTTACTGGAAATTCCAATATTATTACTGAACATGCTAGCATGAATTTACAAGATGTGCTAGTTGTTCCTGATATGAAACAAAACCTGCTGTCTGTTGGTCAGTTTACAATGGACAATGTATGTTATTTTAGACTTCACTCTGAGGGTTATGAAATTAGAGATTGTGTGACACATGTTTTGTTGGCTAAGGGTAACATGGTTAATAATCTATATCCCATACCTGCAAATGTGCTTCATACTGCCTTTCATGGTATTGTTTCTTCTGCAACAAGATGGCATAATAGACTAGGTCATCCTTCTTCTAGGATACTACATCATCTTCAGTCAGCTAAACACATTAGCATCAATACCAAAGCAGATTCCTTGTGTCATCCCTGTCAACTAGCTAAAAGCAAAAGATTACCATTTCAATTATCTGACTCTCATGCCACTGCACCTTTAGAATTGGTTCATTGTGATGAATGGGGTGCTGCACCAGTTACATCTATTGCTGGTTATAAATATTATATCTTATTTGTGGATGATTTTAGTAGGTTTCATTGGATTTATCCAATGGAACTGAAAAGTGATGCATTGAAGTGTTTTAAGCATTTTAAGGAGCTTACTGAGAATTTGTTTAGTACAAAGATCAAGGCTTTTCAAACTGATGGTGCTTCAGAACTAGTTGAAGGACAATTTAAAGGTTTTCTGGAGTATAGTGGGATACTTATTAGAGTCTCATGTCCCAAAACTCCAGAGCAAAATGGCCTAGCTGAAAGAAAACATAGGCACATTACAGAGATGGGTAATTCTCTGTTGTTTACTGCTTCTTGTCCAAAAGAGTTCTTGTTTGATGCCTTCCAGACAGCTACTTATCTGATTAATAGGACTCCAACTCCATTACTTCAATTTAAATCACCATTTGAAGTCTTGTTTGATGATGTTCCTGATTATGCATCCCTCAGAGTGTTTGGTTCAGTGTGCTATCCATTTTTAGGTCATTCCAGAGCAGATAAGTTGTCTCCAAAGTCAGTAAGGTGTGTGTTTTTGGGATACAATCCTCTGCATAAAGGGTATAAGTGTTATAATCCTGTCACCAAAAAGTTGTACATCTCAAGGCATGTGGTGTTTTCTGAGGATGAGTTTTATTTTTCACATGCTGTTGGTTCTTCATCTTCTTTGGATACTTCTATTCATTCGGATTCTTCATGTTCAATTCCAATACATGAAGTTGTCTCTTCTGAAAAGCCTAAGTCTCAAACAAGAACTATTTCCACAAGGTCACATGTGGAGTTTATAAGCCTAAACAGTTTCCTGATCATGTCACAAACAATTCTGTTGTGCATCCTGTTAGTACTGCATTTGTGTCTTTAGTGAACATTCCTCCAGAACCAAAGACATTTAAAACTGCAGTTAAGGATGTCAGGTGGCAAGCATCAATGAAGGATGAATATTTAGCCCTTTTGAAAAATGGTACTTGGGTTTTAGTTGACTACATTCCTGGTGTGAATGTATTAGGCTGCAAGTGGGTTTATAAGATCAAGCTAAATGCAGATGGCTCAGTTGACAGATTTAAATCAATACTTGTGGCTCTTGGTTATAATCAAAGAGAAGGTGAAGATTTCAATGAGACTTTTAGTCCAGTGGTGAAGACTACAACTGTTAGAGTGGTTCTTACTTTAGCAATTACAAATAATTGGGTGATTAAACAGCTTGATGTGTCAAATGCATTTTTACATGAAAATGTGTATATGCAGCAGCCACAGGGTTTTATTGATCCTGAAAATTCAGATAAGGTATGTTTACTTAAGAAGAGCTTGTATGGACTCAAACAAGCTCCAAGAGCTTGGTTTGATAGGTTTAGGTCTTCACTAATTGCTTTTGGTTTTAAGAGGGCAAAATCAGATTATTCTATGTTTGTATATACCAGTGATAATCCAATGATGGTCTTGTTGCTTTATGTTGATGACATCATATTAACTGGAAGTTCAGAAGTTTTACTTAATCAGTTGGTTACATACTTGGGCAAAGATTTTTCTATGAAGGATTTAGGCAGCTTGAGCTATTTTTTGGGAATTGAGGCAGTAAGAACTGAAGATGCACTTCATCTGTGTCAGAAGAAATACACTATGGATTTGCTTACAAAGGCACATATGATGGAGTGTTCACCAACAGATACTCCTGTAGCTAAGAATACAAGAGTTTCAATTAATGATGGGAAGTTATTGGAAAATGCTACTGAGTACAGGTTCATTGTTGGTGGTTTACAATATTTGACTCTCACAAGGCCTGACATCTGTTTTGGGGTCAATTATGTGAGTCAATATATGCATGCTCCAACTGATGTTCACTGGCTGTTAGTCAAGAGAATTTTGAGGTACTTAAAGGGTTCAGTGGGAAATGGAATTGTGTTAAGGAAAGGAAATATTCATACACTGAATGCATATGCTGATTCAGACTGGGATGGTTGTCCAGATACCATAAGATCAACTTCTAGATTTGCTATTTTTATGGGAGATTCTCTTATTTCTTGGTCAAGCAAGAAACAACCAACTGTTTCACGGTCTTCAGCTGAAACTGAGTATAAATGCTTGTCTGTTACTGCTTCTGAATTAGAATGGCTGAAATCATTATTTGGGGAGTTACATATTGCTATTAAACAACCAGTGAAACTATTTTGTGACAATGTCAATGCAATTTGCATGAGTTCTACTCCTGTGTTGCATTCCAGGACTAAACATGTAGGGCTTCAATACCATGTTGTCAGAGATTTGGTGGATGCAGGCTTCTTGCAGATTCTACATGTTGCTTCTGAAGAACAATTAGCTGATCTGTTTACAAAAGGTCTTTGCTCTCCAACATTTACTGCTCTCTTACAGAGATTATTGGATTATCATTCTGATAGTACTGGTGCTGCTCTCTCTTATTCTGTTAAGCTTGATGAAGTTGTTTTGCTTACTGTTGCTGATAGAGAGTTTACTGCTGCTGATGAAGATTTCATTCCTTAGTTCTTTCTGTTTTTTCTTTTTTTGTTTACACCCAGATTAGCTTCTATCTGGTTGGGGGGGCTGATAGTGTAATAATAATTGAGTAAGTCTAGTCAGCTTTAGCTGAGTTAGCTTCTATGTCTGAGTCAGTGTAGCTGAGTCCCTATTGTCTGAGTCATTACATAGTCCCTTAAATACTCTTGTAATCATTATCTTTGTAATGAATTCTTTCTATTAATTTCTAATCATAAGTTTCCTTTACATTCTTACGAATGTTGGTCCTTATTTGAGTTCAAAACTCGCAAACACCTAATTCTCTACGAATAAAAATACAAAGCAAAGGAAAAAAGAAGAAGAGAAGGTCACTTGTAATGAAATGATCTTCATTTTCTAATTTTTCTTGTACGAGTTGTGTCAGACTATTTACAAGATACAGACTTAGTTCTCCATGGGTGCTAAGAGTACAATCTCTCACCCATGATTTCTACCAAACTGTAACCGAACTCTTTTTTCATTTTAGTTTAGTACATTTTTGTAAGAAATGGTTCATGTTGTATTAATGTGATTGATCCAAAATACTACAGGATAGACTCTTTATATAGAGAAAAAAAAAAGACACACAAGGAAATGAAATAACCGACAGACAAAGTAGTAACAGAAACTGTCATTGTCATGACAGTTGTGGACAACCTGTTACACTATCCTATTTACATACGGTAGTCCTAGATACACTCAAACAACCCCCCTCAAGCTGATCACCATTGTGCGCAATGCGCATTAGATTGCTCCTTAGTGTAGTAAACTGAACTTTGGTCAGGCCTTTAGTGAATAAATCAGCAGTTTGCTGCAAAGTTGGAATATAAGAAACTTTTATAAGACCATATTTGACCAGCTCACGAATTATATGATAGTCCACTTCAATGTGCTTTGTCCTGGCATGAAAGATTTGATTCTCTGTTAAACTCCAAGCTCCCATATTGTCACAGAATAACCTGCAGGGAAAAGTCAGCTGAACCTGCAGTTCTTCGAGAAGATAAGACAGTCATAAATTTCTGCAACACCATTGGCTAAGCTTCTATACTCTTCTTCAGTTAAAGACCTTGAAATTGTGTGTTGTTTCTTAGAGGACCAATAAATCAAATTTCCCCCAACATAAACACAGTAGCCTGCAGTTGATTTTCTAGTATCTGGACAGCCAGCCCAGTCACTGTCACAATAGGCCACAAGATTAGAACAACTGGCACTCTTTAACTTGATTCATGATCCCAAAGAATCCTTCAAATATCTCAAAATACGGTTGGCAAGTTGTAAATGTACATCAGTTATGGAATGCATAAATTGACTGACATAGTTAACTGCATAACTGATGTCAGGTATGGTAATTGTAAAATATAGCAGTCCACCAACTAGAGCCCTGTAAGAAGTAGGATCTTTCAAAGGATTTCCATCATAAGCAAAAACTCTCTTACTAGAAGCAACTGGAGTTTTGCAAGGTTTTCAACCAATCATATCAAATTTCTTGAGAAATTCCAGAGTATACTTATTCTGAGTTAATAAAAGATTCTTTTCAACAGCATCTGAAGTAGCTTCTATACCCAGAAAATAGTGAAGTGGCCCTAAGTCCTTCATAGCATATTCAGACTTAAGAGTGAGAACAAAAGAGTCTAGAAGAGCACTAGATGTACCAGTTAGGATAATGCCATCAACATAAACCAGTAACACCATTCTGTCAGAACCTTTAGTATAAATAAATATAGAGTTATCACAGATGGAACCCTTGAAGCCATTTTGAAGTAAAAAGGTACTGAACCTATCGAACCAGGCCCTAGGTGCTTGCTTCAACCATATATAGATTTCTTCAATTTACAGACATGAGTGGGATGTTCAGGATCAACAATGCCAGATGGTTAAACCATATACACATCTTCATTTAAGAAACCATGAAGGAAGACATTACTTACATCTAGTTGCTTCATTGGCCAATTTTGAGATAAAGAAAGACTAAGTACACATCTAATAGTAGGTGCTTTGACAACATGACTGAATGTTTCATCATAGTCTTTCCCATCAATTTGATGAAAACCTTTGACTGCTAATCTATTTTTCTCTCTCAACATTACCAACAACTTTTTTCTCAGTTTTGTACACCCATTTGTTTCCTAAAATATTCATCCACGGTTTATATGGTACTTTTCCCAAGTGTCATTATCATATAAAGTTTCATATTCTTGATGCATAGACTTAACCCATTTTGGTTGTTTGCTTGCTTCTTTGAAGGTTGTTGGATCAGGTGGATATTCAACCAAAGTAACAAAAACAGTAGGTATAGGATGTTTAAGAACATTATGAGCCTGAAAATCAGATGGTAATGACTTGGGTAATGAATACCTGATTTAGATCTTGTATGCACTCCAGATGTAGTAGAAGTAGAAGTAGGTGACTCTTCAAGAGAAATGTCATCAGTGGAGGCAGACAGTACAAAATCATGAACCACTGGAGGATCAAAAGTACCGACAGAAGTATCATGAACCACTGGAGAAACAGAAGTATCATTAACCACTGGAGAAGAAGCTTTAGCAAATGTAAATTTATGTTCATCAAAGACCACATGAGTGCTGATGTAGAACCTCTGAGCTTTATAATCATAACACATAATTCCTTTATAATGAATGTCGTATCCCATAAAGACACAAGGTGTAGATTTGGGACTCAGCTTATCTTTTCTGTATGGAACAATATTAAGATAACACAAGCATCCAAACACTTTGAGAATAAAATAGTCTGGCTTAACATAATATAATGCCTCATATGGAGTGTTGATACTAATTATCCCATATCAAACATTCACAAGACTTCGAGACTAATGATGGTTATCGACTAAACGTTACTTTGGATCCTCGTCCCCATACGTATCCAATGAATGTAACAACAATTTTAAGGACTCATCAGAAACTCTAAAGTAGTAAATAATCTTAAAAGCCAACTGAATTAGACGGATCCAAAACAAAGTGTCTCATCTCCATATCATTAAATCATATTCCTCCTACAAATTCATATCGCTACAGTATAGATTTTTCTGGTGATGGTTAAACTCGATTAAATGTAGCTTGGGAATGATACTGTATAATATGTTCTTCCGATTCTGAAAGGTATTTTGACTATAGTATCTCCTCTTGTGATTTTGTTGACCCCTCCCCTCTTGGTGAGGAGGAGTATTTATAGTGATTAAGGGAAGGGATTCCTCTTCGCTATCCTTCGTTTCTTCTGATGCTTTGATGGTCTTTCGCGACAGCTGGCTTCTGCACACCGCCCATACGGTGCAATCCTGTGTTGACACCTCTCAATTGGTGTATCTTCGTTATATGAATCCCTTGATGTTCTTGATGTCCTAATTCTTATCCGTTAAGTTTCTTTATACCGCTGTCTGATCCATCTATGTATTGACGCTTTGCCCCTAGCCTTCTGCATCCCTATAAAGTGTTGATGTGACTTCTTGGAGGGTGTCTTGAGTCGATGATGCCTTTCCTCGTTCTTTTGACTACCTCGGTAGCCTACTTCGGGGTAACCTCGCGCTCCACTTTGCCTTCTCTGTCGTGCCTTCTTTCCCCTGGTTATAGTTTGTTGGATAGCGATATTTATGCATTAACAGTTTGCCCTTTTTCTTGAGGTTTATTTTAATAATCCTTCAAGAAAAACCTTCATCATAGTTTCTTCTATCTTTCTTTTCGTTGAGACTGCATGTCTTCTTCGTGTTTCGTACCTCGTTCTTACAAGTGCCGTAGTACCATAAGATATATGTCCGTCTTATTCTGTTTGTCGTCTGTTCTGGCTTATGCGTTTAATTCGCTTCGTCGGTAAATGCATCTGTCTTCTCCATATCAGTAGGTGTGTCTACTGTCTTCATATTAGTAACTTCGTTGATCATGAGATCTTCGTCTTAGTGTCTATATCAGTAGGTTCGTCTATTGCCTTTGTATCAGTAACTTCGTTGATCATGAGATCTTCCCCTTAGTCTCTATATCAGTAGGTTCGTCTACTGCCTTTGTATCAGTAACTTTGTTGATCATGAGATCTTCCCCTTAGTGTCTATATCAGTAGGTTCGTCTACTGCCTTTGTATCAGTAACTTCGTTGATCATGAGATCTTCCCCTTAGTGTCTACTTTTTCAGGCATTTCAACCTTCTTGGGTTAAGCATTATCTTTCAACCATCCTTGGCCAGGGGATGATTTAGGAAATTAACCCGGGAGAAGGATTCTCCCGCTAGGGGCGACGTTCGAGCTATCTCTATCATTGGGATTCTTACGCATCACCTCATACATATTAATGAGGAT
>JAJJMA010112208.1:810-11685 GCA_023529015.1 Papaver nudicaule | reverse complement strand
AAAGCGAATCTGAGTGGTGGAAATGATAAAGCAGTGACTTTGAAGAAGTTTTACACTTAGAAGAAGCAAAAAAGAAGCGAAAAACAGTGGTTTCTGGAGGAGCGACGGTAGCTAGGGTTTTAGTTGCAGAGAGAAAAGAAAGAAAACTGAAAGAGAAATAGGTTAAGTGGTGAAGACTGAAGTATTTATAGGAGAAGGATCTCGACGGGTTAGGCAGGTAACAGGTCATAAAGCAATTCCGATATTTGTGGCATGTTATTATATGTGGGGAAAGTAACTGTCAGGAAAAGGTGCGCTGACATTTTCAGCGGGTGGAGGTTTTCATCTTCAGCGACTAAAGTCACTAAAGATGAAAGAGGCAAAATGTAGGTGTAGAAAATGCCTTAAGCCCATTTGAGACACTGAAGGGAAGATTTTGTATTAAACGGGTATCCTTAAAGAATAGGGAATAGCAACAGCGGCATCCATCAGCGGTAATCACCTACAAAGAAAGGATGCTGAGAAATATTTGGGCATATCGGCATACTTCAAGGTAGCGTCAGCGGCTCGACCTCGACAAAAACTGAATAAGTTGGTTGAGCATTTAATGCTGAGCAGAACGGTCGGATTGTCAGAGTTGACTGGTTGACTCAGTGGAATTCGAGTCATCAATCTTATCCAATATAGGAGAAGGACGCTGAAGATGCAAAGGAGAGGCGCTGAGGTATTGAAGAAGGACGGCGGTATTGAAGATGTTAGGAAGAAGACAAGTAGTGTAAGAGGGATTTGTACTTATTAGCTGTATTCCATTATGTATTTAGCGCCTATATAAGGTCGAGTACGCCCACTGAGAAGGGGGGTGGAAAAGTAATTGCTAGGGTTTGGTTTACTGAGAGGAAGAGATCTTTCTTACTCTCCATAGCTCAAACTTGTGGCAAGATCTTTAGATTGCTGTAGAGTGTTAATCCTTTGCAAGGTGAGATGCAAGGAATGATTTTAATGTTGATCTAAACTTGAGAGTTATTGTCCACTTAACTATGTGCTGTGTTTATGGTTTCCATTCAAGTTATATTTCATGTTTATGCTCAAGCACGGTTATATATGTTAATGATGCTTTACTCCAAATATCTCTCTTGAGTCATGTTTATGGTCATTAAATAGAGGTGTATTGGTAAAATCTCTACTATGGGGATTTTACCAACTACACCGAGAGTACTATAAATATCCCCCCTCATCGGCAGTTTGAGGGGTCGCAGAATTTGGGAAAGGATAGCTAGGAGTGAGAATACTTGGATGAACATTCTCTAGATTCCATTTGGCCTCTATCCATTAGCAAATCGAAGTGACTTATAGTGTAATCCAGAGAAAGCTTTATTGATTTGATATAATAGAACAACGATTTTACCCCCGAGGACGTAGGCACGAGCTGCTGAACCTCGTTAAATTGTTGTGTTGATTATTGTTTCAGTTTTATCTGTTGTAATTAACTTTGTCGACGATTGTCTTCAAAGCAATATCTTGATTGCCGTCTGTAGCCAACTTGGATCTTAATAACCTACGATAATACGTTCAAACTCACGAACTGATCTCCGGTTGTTAACGAACAAAGGCCACTAACGACTTAAGCAATCGAACCTCTAACAATTTTTACTTGAAGTATGATATGGGAAAATTAGTATCAACAGTTTGGCGCTAGAAACTGGGACCAGTTCCTTGTAGATTTCAAAACAACCAGATTTTAACAAAAGTTGAGTTATTTCCTTTTCTTTATCACCTTTTATATTTGGTTTTAAACTCGGTTTGGAGGACCACCAAAAGATTAATGTCATATTCTGGTGAAGAATGATCTGAGAGTGAGAAACGAACTTGGTTGTAAAGGCAACAAGCAGAAGATATCCTCCAAATCCATCAAAAAGGTTTTCTTGTTGAAAAATTTACCAAAATAATTTCTTAACTAACAGTTCAAACCATATATAGGAAAAATAGCTATTATTACCTTCTAGAACTCCCCGGGAAGGTAGCTGAGCAAGGGAAGTTTTCTTTCCTTTAAAACGCTATATCATCTTCCTCTCTTTTTTGACATAACAACAGGAAAAGGAGTGGAAAAACTCATGGCTAACGAAGTAAGGCCATTGGTAGCTGGAAGAAGACAGCAGCCAGCGTTAACGCGAAGTAGATTACGGTCACTAAGAGATCAAGGAGATATCAACCTTGATCTGGAGAAAACGGTCAATCGTCCACGAAGTACACACAGGAGTATGGCGGCAACATTTGGCGAACCGGCAAGGGATAGGAGTCCTTTGTACGGAATGCCATTACCTGCAGAGGAAATGGTTGAAGAAGAAAATACGAAACCAGAACAAATCCATCACATCCCTATCGAACAAACAGTGAACTCGGAGTCATTTCATACCACAACCACCTCAGAAGAATCGGGCAACGAAGTAGGACCAATCATCAACAACAAAGTCAACAACGGAGTTGAAGGAGCGGACGAATCTCCACTAGCAGCGCGGCTGGAAGCTCTGCTCCAAGACCAGAAAGAACGGGACGAGGTTTTATACTCCTTGGCACAAGAAAATCAGGCGTTGCGGAACAGAACCGAGGCAAGAGAACGGCAATCGCGATCCCGAAGCTACCAACCCAGAGGAGATGATGAGGCCAATTCAGAAGCACCAAGGAGTTATTCTTCGTTAAGGAACAGGATTCGGGCACCACCACCCGTGTGCATACCAGGAGGGTACCAAGGGAGGATTGACTTGCCTCAAAGGGAGATCCATAACATTCGAAGTCATTCTGTCTCACACGGAAGACCATGCCAAACTCAAAGCCACGGAACGCAGTCTCAACAGCGAGGGGAGAGAATAACACCGCCACAGATGGGAGAAATGGCCACTCAATTGAATGATGTCATGGACCAGTTGGCAGATTTAAAATCTAAACACGGAGGATACAAGTTGGAGGAAGCTAAACAGGAAGCTAGGACGACTCCTCTATCTGTCAGACTCGAACGAAGTATAGTACCACCGAAGTGCCCATTACCAAATTTCGCCTGTTATGACAAAAACTATCGACCCGGCAGCACACCTGAAATACTATCTTCGGGTGTTGGCCTACTGGGATACCAATGACGTAGTGTTGTGCCGGTATTTCCCATCCAGCCTTACCGGCATAGCATTGGTGTGGTTTGATAACTTGAAACCGCATTCGATAGACTCCTTCGAAGAGCTATCTGATATCTTCGTGGAGACTTACATGTACAACAAGGTTACTAAGGCGGGGCTAGATAGGCTATTGAGACTAGAGGTTTTCATGTACATCGATTGAAATTCAAGAACATCTGGAGTTCTTTTGTTATAGTAACTACCTTTTCCTTCTTTACCCCGTAGCCTAATGTGAAGTTTTTGTATCTTTCTACCGTATATGGTAGAGCTCTTGCTGAGATGATGCTTGAAAGGGGTTTAAAATAGGATATAGTGTACTCTAAAGTGCAAGTTATTCAATTCAAGAGAGTATTTTAAGGTAGCGCAATCAATTACAAAAACCATTTCCACATTAGCCATCGGGCCACGAGAAACACTTCAGGCGTACACGGAGAGATGGAAAAGGTGTGCTAGGCGATAGGAAGGGTTAACCCGGAGATTAGCATTAATTGCTACAAGTTCGGATTGGATAGAACGTTTTCTATCTTCGTAGAGTTACATGCTCATACACCGGCGACTGAAGGAGAACTTCGTGTCATCCAGGACAAGTACATCAGATTGGAGGACATCCAAAAGGATAACCTGCGTGCATAGGACCGGAGTATCCCACAAAGAGCAAACTCGGTAGAAGCTGTACCAGAAACAGGAAAGCGCTCAGCGGAGAAAGACGTCACCTCTGGATTCGAAAAGAAACCTCGGTACAACGATACAAATCCAGGAGACAGAGGAATGAGGGACTACGCAGATATGGTCTATTCCAACTTGACCCTACCACTATCGGAGATTCTGAAGAAAGAAGGAGGACGACAAGATTTCACGTATCCATCTACCCGAGGTAAGCAAAGAGACGAAACTAAGAGCCATAAGGATTATTGTGAATACCATCAGACCCGAGGGCACGATACCTACGCATGCAAACACCTGAAAAACACGATCCAGAAGTATATCAATCAAGGATACTTCGGACAATATGTCCTGTTACCTGGGCAGGCGGCCCCGACAACGAACATAGTAGCGCAGGAAAAAACGGTACGGCTACCCGAAGGTTACAAGTCACCTAACATGATCACTTTCCAGCAGGAGAGTAAGCCCTCGTTACCAGGAGACATATGCAACAACTTAAGAACAAGAAGGAGAACCACGGAGCACGAAGTATTCAAGTTAAACGGAAGGCTAACCGACGAATGGGAGGAATGGATGGCGACTCCGCTCACCTTTTCTACCAAGGACATCAACCAAGATGTCGAAATGCATAACGATCCTCTGGTGGTTACTTTACCAATCCACGGATGGAACGTTTCTAAAATATTAATAGATGGAGGAAGTTCTCTTAACGTGCTTTTCTATGAACCTTATCTTCGGATGGGGTTGAAGGACGGGCAAATGGACGCATCTACGTATACGATTTATGGATTTAACGGATCCACATCCAAACCAAAGGGAGAAATAGTTCTGCAGGTAGACGCAGGACCGATGAAGACCATGGCAAGATTCAGCGTTGTCGATTCACCCTCACCATATAACGCCATTATGGGGAGACTCTGGGTCCATCGTCTGAGAGGAACCGCTTCAACATATCATCAGCACTTAAGATTTCCCACTCCCTATGGAGAAATGGAGATCAAAGGAGACCAGCAGGATGCACGAAGGTGTAATGTTGTCGAAGCCCAATATCACAACGAAGTTCAAGAAGCACTTAAGAAGGATAAAGGGAAGCGAAAGGAAGAGGAAAAGGAAAAGCGGTACGAGGAATACAACGAGAAAATTAAGGCGGCGAAGGCGGCATCATTACTCCCATCTGTAATGATGGCATCAACATCAACTGGGGACAAATAACAATTACAGAACGCCACTCCCATAGGAGCCCCGAAGCAATTGTTCTCGTCTGTCGAGCCAACGAAGAAAATCAACATTGGAACTGAAGAACGACCACGAGAGGTAAGCATGGGAACGTTGTTAGAGGAATCTATGGAAGTTAAACTGAAGGAACTACTGAAGGAGTACTTGGACGTATTTGCGTGGACGATGAAGGATATGCCAGGGATAGATCCGTCGGTGGTGTCCCATCACCTTCAGATAAATCCGGACACACCACCGTTCAAGCAGAGGATAAGGAAGGTAGCCCCCATATATCACGAAGCAGTGGAAAAGGAGCTCCAAAAGCTGATGGACGCTGGATTCATCAGAGAAGTAATGTACCCAACCTGGGTATCGAACATGGTGATAGTACCGAAGAAGAATGGAGGAGTAAGAATTTTCATCGACTTCAGCAATCTTAATAAAGCCTGCCCAAGGGACAGTTATCCCTTACCAAGCATTGACAAACTGGTCGATGCAACCTCAGGTCACGAGTTACTATCTTTTATGGATGGATACTCGGGATATAATCAAATAGCCCTGGCCGAAGAAGATCAAGAACATACTGCCTTCTTTACTCCGAGAGGGTTATATTGTTATACAAGAATGCCCTTCGGACTGAGAAACGCAGGAGCCACATATCAGAGACTAGTGGACAAAATATTCAAACAATGGATTGGAAAAAACTTGGAGGTATACGTTGACGATATGCTCGTCAAAAGTCTGAAGTCGAAAGATCATTTGGCGGATCTCAAAGAAATATTCGAAGCCATGCGGAGTTGCAAAATGAAGGTAAATCCGGAGAAATGTACCTTCGGAGTCACCAAAAAGGGAATCGAGGTGGATCCAGAGAAAGTCAGAGCCGTGGTGGACATGCTTTCACCGAAGAACCTGAAGGACGTTCAAAGATTGAGCGGAAGACTGGCGGCACTGGGAAGATTCATAGCCCGATCATCAGACAAATGCAAGGACTTCTTCTCCACATTAAGGAAGGATTGCAGGTTCGCATGGACGGAAGACTGCCAGCAAGCCTTCGAAAAAGTCAAAGAGCACCTAGCCACCCTTCCGACGCTACAAAAGCCAGATAAAGACGAAGTATTAACTCTATATTTGGCGGCCACCAGCAGCGCAATCAGTGCGGTCCTAGTCAGGACAAACAAGAAGGAGGAAATACCTATTTACTACATCAGCAAGACTTTGTACCCCGCAGAAAAAAACTACAAAAAAATGGAGCAGATCATCCTGGCCCTCGTATTCGCAACCCAAAAACTGCGGACCTACTTAAACGCACATACAGTGAGAGTCCTCACGAAGGCACCAATCGGCCAGGTCCTCCAAAATTCAGAGAGGGTGGGACGCATAGCTAAATGGAATGCGCAGATAACACAGTTCAAAATTATATTCGAACCTCGAACGACGGAAAAATCACAGGTGTTGGCAGATTTCTTGGCGGACCTACCTCTTAAAGACGAAGAAGAAATTGATGATATACCAGGAGCCGCAGAAGACAAAGAAGATCCCGACGACTTGTTGGAGCCAGTCAACTCCCGAAGATGGGAAGTGTTTGTGGATGGGTCTTCCAACAAAGAAGGCGAATAGGAATCGTTATAACCACCCCTACAGGAGATAAGATCCTTCATGCATTCAGATTGGAATTTGAAGAATACACAAACAACATTGTGGAATACGAAGCAGTAATCCACGCGTTGCGATTAATAATCGAGTTGGGCATCACGGACGTCAGAGTCACCAGCGACTCACAACTTGTCATTAGGCAGATCGAGCTTAAATACCAAACATTGGATTTATGCCTCGCTGCCTACTTGAAGTTGGCACAGGAACTTACGGCGAAGATTGAAAAGGTAACATACAGGCACGTAACAAGGAAGGATAATAGACATGCGGACGCGTTGGCATATATATCATCTATGCTACGGAACCCCTAGGTTACGTCCATCAAGGTGGGAAGAGTGTATGAACCATCGGTGAATACGGAAGCTGAGGGAGAAGAAGTTATGGACGTGGAAGGAGTATCCAGCCCACCAAACACAGAAGGCAACGAAGTAGAAGACGATTGGAGAATACCACTTCACCAATACTTAAGCAACGAAGTATTGCCCGAAGATCTTAAGTACGCAAAGAAGATCATCTCAAGAGCGGCAAGGTATCACCTTCGAGAAGGAATCCTCTACAAGTCTACGTTCCTGGGGCCATTACTCAGATGCATCACGAAGGAGGAGGGGATGCACATCTTAAAAGACATACATTATGGAGACGCGGGAAATCACAGCGGTATGAGATCCCTGGCGCAGAAGGCTCGGCTACAAGGATATTATTGGCCAAGCATGAACAGAGACGCACTGGAAATGGCAAGACGATGTTTTGCCTGTCAGCAGTTTGCAAGAAAATTCAAAGCACCAGCAACGGAGTTAAATGCCGTACTAAGTCCCTGGCCATTCACAAAATGGGAGTGGACATAGTAGGCCCACTGGTGGCAGGGTCAGGCAATCAAAGATTTCTGATAGTCGCCACTGACTATTTCACCAAGTGGGTAGAGGCTGCACCTCTTGCCCACATAAGAGATCGAGATGTATTCAAGTTCCTTTTTGAACACATCATTTGCAGGTTTGGAATTCCGGCGGCTATAGTATCTGACAATGGAACACAACTTAGCGGGAAGAACATCGACATGTTGTTCGATACTTATAAGATCCAGAAGATCAAATCAACACCAACGTACCCACAAAGAAACGGTCAGGCAGAATCCACAAACAAAACCATAGCCCTAGTCCTAAAGAAGAAGCTCGACAACTACAAAAGGAAATGGTGTGAACAGTTGCACAACGTGCTATGGGCATACCGAACAACTCAAAAAGAAGCAACAGGAGAAACACCTTTCATGCTGACTTATGGAACCGAAGCTGTGATCCCCACTGAGGTTATCATCCCAACAACCAAGACCGAAGCATGGGAGAAAAATCTAACAACGGACCTGATCTACGAAAAGTTAGACGATCTAGAAGGACAAAGGGAGACTGTACTTCAAAAAATGGAAAACTATCAACGGAGGATAGCCAAGGAGTACAACAAAAAGGTAATTCTTCGAAACTTCACGGTGGGAGAATTTGTAATGAGGCAGATACCACCATACCAAAAGAAGACTGAATGGGGCAAACTAGCCCCCGTATGGGAAGGACCATATGTTATTGAAGATATTGCAGGGAAGGGATCCTATTACCTCATAAACATGCAGGGAGACACTTTGCAACACCCATGGAACGCCCGATACATTGAGAAGTACTACCCATAGGGAAAAAGAGGAGCAGGAGTTACCAGTCAGAAATTCCACCACTCATCTTATGATACTTTCCACGAAGGACGTTATGGCGTAGTATATTAATAAAATGTCTTTTCTTTACTCCGAAGGTGACAAAAAAAAATTAAAAAAAAAGTAACAGCGATTTAAATGCAATAATATGTTTGCCATCAGCCTAAGCGCAATAATATGTTTGCCATGACAGGAGTATACCTGTTGATCACATGTCATCTCTAGGATCCTCATTAATATGTATGAGGCGATACGTAAGAATCCCAATGATAGAGATAGCTCGAACGTCGCCCCTAGCGGGAGAATCCTTCTCCCGGGTTAATGTCCTAAATCATCCCCTGGCCAAGGATGGTTGAAAGATAATGCTTAACCCAAGAAGGTTGAAATGCCTGAAAAAGTAGACACTAGAAGGAAGATCTCATGATCACCAAGGTTACCATTCGGATATATCCGATCACAATTAGACACTATGAGGAAGATCTCATGATCACCAAGGTTACCATTCGGATATATCCGATTACAAAATGTTACAAGAAACGAAGGACAGGTACACGAAGGCAAAAAATGGTCAGGAATTCACCCAACAGGTCAAAATGCAGGTGTAAACAGGGAATTCCGAATAATTTCTTCCGCAAGAAAGGGCAACTAAGGGAGATTCATCCTCGGAAAAGCAATGCCAGGGAAGTGGCACTCGGCTTCAGCAAAAGCTTCGTTCACGGTAATTGCAGCAGAACGGGCGTAGGTGAGACTCAGTCCCTCCGTTTGAGAAGTCATAGCAGCAGCTACCTTAGCGTCAAAATCATGAAGTTGGGATTTCAAGAGGGCAGCTTCGGCAACCGCAGTTTCTTCACGAGCCTTAGATTCCTCAGCAACACGTCTATAATCTTCCGTCAACAACGTAACGACATTAAGTTTGGACTTTAACTCTGAAACCCGGTCATCAAAAATGGATATTTGTGGACCCAAAGGAGGATCAAGATCTTTTAAGAAGAACGAAGACCAGTCCACGGGCTTTACGACAGCAAAGGACAAGGGGGAGATATGAGTAGCAGACTTCACCACTGATTCAAGCAGACCAGACGAAGAAGGGATGCAAACCTCGGCGGAGCAAGACAAAAGCTCAGCCGTATTTTTTACGTCAACTTGTGTTTCCAGAGCAGAAGAAAACTCTGGATACTGGCTGTCCTGCAGATCAGCGTCATCAGTAATATCCACAACTGCAGGGGCAGGCAAGCAACTTCGAGCAGCAACGTTATCATCACTATGGGGACCAGAGGAAACATCTTCGGAGCTATCTTCAACACCCGCACTCACCCTAGAAGCAAAAGACTCCTCGGGTTCACCTACTCCGATCACATATTTTACTTCGGTCTTTGATTTCTTCCTAGCAGCAGGCTGAAAAAACGCGAAATCATTTGTCTAAGGCACGGGCAAAGGGGGACAACTACATATGCACAAAGAGAGGATATCAATTACCCATACCTTCGACAACGAAGTAACGCTAACTGGTTTGTTGTCAATATTTTTCACTAACCCAGCACCAACCTTTCTCTTTCGAGTACAAGTATTGTCACTAACACTAGGTGAAGGTACACTAGCCCTCAGGGACTGGTAATCAGGAGAAAAGCAAACTATCAGAAAAACTCTTAACAGGAAACCAAAGAACAAAAGCAGAAATACATACACGCGAAGGAGTAGGGTTAAAGCGCCAGGCAACAAAGGTTCAATAGCGCGGAGGAAGATCTTTCATCAAACGAGGAAGAAAAAAGCCAGGTTAGGACCGAGATTTCCTAAAACCAGCAACCCACAGACCAGTGACACGAAGAGGAGTACGCATCCATCGTTGGTCACGACTAAGACGAAGCCTTTGATCAACAGGGAAAGGAAGACTAATTGTCCCAGGGATAACTAGCAGGTCAGGATCATCACAATCATCTAGCAAAAGAGGGACCTTGTCACGGATTCGCTTAGCAGAAGGGGCAAATCGATGAGGTCCAACCGACCAAGGCACCACGTTAGAGCTCTGAACAGAGTCCCCCCCAGGTCAAGTTGAAGTTTTGAGGAGTATAATCCTCTAGACGAACCATTGCTAAAGAAAAAGGGTCATAACATCTCATGCGAGTACGACTTTGAGCCCGAAGCCAGCACTCATACAATAGGTGGAAAAAATTACCAGTATACTGTTGTATGCCACGAAGTTGCTGACGCAAAGAGGGATTGTCCCGGTCAACGAAGACGTCAATAAAGAAAGTATCATCAGGATCGTACAAAGGAAGGACGAGACCAGCAGCTAACTGACCAACGTATATGAGTAAAGAATTCTCATCATAAGGAAAATTCCTAATCATATCCTCGGTCAGAACGTCTACATCACCATCAAAGAAGGAAACATCAAAATGGGTCAAACCAAAATATTCTTTTATTTTGGCAAGACTCCAATGACGATAACTGTCATCATCAGAAGGACGTAGGCGATACAGTTCGTAGTTAAGCTCTCTATCCACTTTA
>JAJJMA010112201.1:29902-45674 GCA_023529015.1 Papaver nudicaule | reverse complement strand
TTAGACTACATCCTCAACCAATAATAAGGAATTTAGCTACTCATGTTCTTATTGAAAGCAAAAGAAAACATATAAATAGTGATGAAAATCATAAAAACCCCTTGATGAAAAACTCCAATCTTGCTCCCAAAATCCCACCTCGAAAACCGTGCCAAAAACCTAGCTTTAGAACTGCCTCGTAAACTGTGCCCAAAAACTTCCTTGCTATTGCGTGATGTTTTCTCTGTAAAGCCCTCCTTATTTATTCACGCACCAGCAACTCAAAGCCAAACCCTGATTTCCTTTTCTAAACCAAGTCCAAATCCACAGCCCAACTAAAACTAACCCATTAATCTTTTTGGGCCGAAAACAGAACATCGCAGCCCATCTCCACTCGTTCTCCTGTCAGTTTCATGAAACTGACACTTCCATTTCATGACACACGTGAGAAAAACACACGCACATTGTCTTCCCCATTCTGTCGGTTATGCGAATCCGACAGTTCAGTTTCAAATTTCCCAATCACAGAACCGAGCTTCATCATAGGGCTACATAATTGGGGAAGATTATTTAAGGTACAAGATGCTTCTTAATTAGTTTTTTTTTTTGTCAAATCTTAGTTATTGTGAGATGGAGAACAAAACAGGGAAGAACACATGTCGATTTGCGAAACCCTGACTCTTTTTTCTTTTCTTTTTTATGAATCTGATGAACCCATCTTATTTCTTTGTTTCGAGTGTGGATTTAGTGTTTTTCCATTTGTGGTTCATAATCTGTGATTATACTTTATTGAAATCGCATGATTTCATTAGGATTTGATTATGTACAGTCCGAATGTGTTGATGATTCTTGTTTAATTTTTTTTGTCCATTTGTATGTTAGATTGTATCCGTAATTAAGATTTATGTTAATTGATTGATGAAATTAAAAAACTGGGTTGAAATTTATCGATTTAATGGTGATCATAGTGAATCTTGTGTCTAAATGTTGGTGTTCAAGGGTTTGAACCAAAGAAATTTAATGTGACCCCTTTTCCTCTCTATTGCAGGAGTTGGTGAGTGGACTTCAAAAAGCTACCAAAGAGAAAAACAACTTTCTCCTTAACTCTTATCAAGTATTTTGATGTCATGGATTTGTCTTGGGATTTTGCCTTGTATAGGTAATTTCTAACATGTCGGTAATTTTTTTGATAGTGTAGTAAAACATTGCTTGGAGACTTATTCGATGCTAAAGATTACATTTTGTTCAGCAATTGGTATCTCACTTTGTTTCGGCTACCAATAGGTTGTTTAAGTCCTTTAAACTTGGTCTCCTGTATTATGGATAGCTGTATTTTTTTTTAAGTGAAGATTTTATAAACTATAGCCATTGCATACTTGTAGCTTTAAGTAAAAATGCTTTTGTCATATTCATCTAGTGAAGTGATTTATGGCTTAATCGTATCATCTTCATTGCCTACTTAGTTTGTTGGACAATATCCTTTTCTGTTCCTTTTCGTCCATATATTATTCTCACCAATTTCTATCAGCATAACTTGTTTTTAAGATTTGACTTCTGTTACACGTCAAAACCACAAATGAGTCCAAGTTAAACATTTCCATTTTATGTATGTACTAGTTGTTCCTTCTTGACCCATATGTAGCCGGTTCAACTCACGCTACTAAATTTGCAGCTGCTCGTCAAATAGGGGATGTTGCAAAATCACATCCCCGCCTAGACCTGATCTCCCTCTTATAGAAGGTTTGCTCAAATTCATCACAATAACTTGTTTTCTCGCTCTTTTAATTTTGATTTTACTTAGTTCGAGTATTTTTTTCGTTGGTGCCGAGATTTTGTATACTGCCTTATGAGTCCGCAAATTTCTCAATATCTTTGTAGTAAGAACTGGGGTTCGAGTGTGGCGGCTACTCATGCCACTGGGGCAATTGCTCGAAATGTGATGCACACATCTGTTACAGAGCTGTTCGGATTTGTCGGAGTTGAAATGTCAGTGGCTGGAATTCTGGGTATCGTTGAAGATGTGGTGAAGGCGTGGCCGAATGTGCATCCTAATGTTGTGGCAGGTCTATCTTTGAGAAGGTAATCTACCGCACTGTCTTCGATTGAACATTTACCAGTAAATTTTGTGGTTTGTAGGTGTTTATTTTTACACATCATCAGTTATTTATCAAGCTGGGAGTACAAGAAACATGTAGATGCATTCTAGCTATGCCTAATAATTGTTCAATGTTCGGTGATATTCCTGATAGTATTTTCGCTTACGTATATTCTGTGCATTCTTAGTGGATACTATATTGGTGTATTAATATGAGTAACTTAGGTTGTGTGTTCTTTAATTACAGTGTAACAACTTAGGACGCTAAAATATTTAAATAAACAGTGAAACACATATCTAAAATGCCTGTAATGAAGTTCAGGTTATGTGGATAACCAAGAGTGTTCCTGTTTTAGTGAAGATATTGCTGCATATTTGTCTTCCTTTCACTGTATGTATGCTAAGATCCTATACTTTAGTTTGTCGATTTACCTTATAAGATGAGTTGGAATTCATATATCTAGCTTCTGACCATTTCATGTTTGCCTTTTGTTCTCTGAAAGCAAATTTGCAGAATTAAAAATCGTATGGGTGAATTAGTTTCCAAATGCTTCCAATCACTAACTCATCCATGATGCGTATTTTGTGCTCTACCTTAAACTAGGAGAGATCAGCAAGAGTGACCATTAGAGTCTATAACTGCTTCTAGTATATTTAACAAGAGTTCTGAATTCAATCTTTTCAGCACTCGGGTGTTCCACTTAAGATAAAATGGCCCGCTTGTGACCTGAAAAATTCACGTGGGACTGAGAATTGCACCATCTCGGTGTATTAACAGCAATTGAGGATCAATGCACTCATCCAAGACTTAGTTAGGCTTATTCCTTAGGCTGGTAAGTTCCTATATGAAACTCGTCTGAAAAGAATGGGTTATTCATTATCCATCCTGATATTCTTAACTTACTTCACCATCATATCTGACTTCACTTCATCATCATATCTGACTTCGATTTTCCCACTGGCCAAAGGATCTATGAATGGTAGATGAATTTCTTGTAAGTTTAATGACTAGAAAAGTTTGCTACAGTGAGTTGTCAAAAAGCTTTCTCTCGGATGAACTGCGCACTTATGTAGTAAAAAGATCTTGTATCAAAACTTAGACTTGAAATTTTAATTTTCTCTGTTTTTGCAGCCAAATGACATCCTAGCGGCACAGTTTAGAGGAGCACATGCATCTTCATTGAACATGACCTGGATTAGGCATGCCTTGAAGTGAAGCTCTCTTTTTGAAACCCTGTCGGAGGTTGCCCTACTATTTTATCAAATATATTTACATGTATTGATGATACTTACAGCTTCTTTTGATTTGTGCTTGTTATCAACTCTAATAGATCCATATACCAAGATTACTGTAAACTATGTTGATTATTCTCAGGATATTATCAGATTCAATGACATTTATAAAGTTCATTGACAATGTTTGTTACATCCTTGCCTATTTTTTACATATGATGGTATATTGGTCAAGGTGTAATCTGGTAATTTGTGTCCAATGATTTTTTTTGGCCACGCTGTGCTATAGAAATCCGTGACCAATGAGCAACCCTGTCATGGTGTATAGTAAAAAACCGTGACCAATGAAGGTGTTGTCACGTGGATTAGACCAAATAGCCACGGAAATTACCGTGACCAAATGGCACACTTTCCGCCTCGCTGCCTTTGGTCACGTTTTCTGAAAATTGAAACACCGTGACCATAGACCTTTGGTCACGGTAAATCACCGTGGCGAAATGCCATTTTTGTACTAGTCCTCCCAAAAGAAACCCTTTTATGGTTTATAGCGACTTCAAAGAAGACAGCAGGTTTCCTATTAATAAACTAAGGAGATAGAAGCTAAGAAGGTCACTAGTATTGCTTCTAGGGTGGTGGTTGATTGAGTGACTATTCCAGAGAGAGTGTATTTATAAGAAATGGAAGAAGATACGGAGGATTTGGTTGACAGTGAGATTGAGTTTGAGAAAAACTTGCAGTGCCTGTCAACAGAGGATAAGATTGCCAAGAGGCAAGAAAGGGATATGTATAGATTGCATTGGAGTGGAAAGGGAGGAAGCTCAAGTATAGGAGGAAGCTCCAGCGAAGAAATTTAGGCTTTCGGACGAGGTCAAAGATCTCAAGCTAAGAAGATGAACTCTTAGTTCTTTTGGATAAAACTCAATTGATTGGCCTTGTCGAGTATCTCCTTTCTTTAGGCCATCTGTGGTTTGTTTGTTACTGATTGTTAAGATTTCAGGGTCTGTTTTTGGATCCTTGATAGTCGTCTTGCCCACTTTTCTTTCAGCGCGGCAGTCATCCGCGGATGAGAAAGGGTACGCAGATCTGCTAAATCATAGCATCCTCTTGCGGACCAAGTTTGGTTATGTGTTGTAATATCCGAAAATCACCCACCAAGAAAATCACAAAACTAGGAAACTAAAACTGCGCGTTTGAAGCTACGCTGAAAACCGCAGGGAGAATTTTATAGAAGCCAGTGAGAGTTGTTCCATGAAGTAGGAACCATTTCCGTTTGCTTAAGCTTCGTGAAAATCCAGTAGCTCACACCATAACACCACCCCTCACCAAATCAAAACCTAAAACAGGTATCCGAAGAGATAGTTAGCGGAGCAGAAAAGAGAAATGAGCTCTACAACGACAAACAAATCAACCAGAGCGAAGCCAACAGACAACAACAACCTAGTCCAGCGACAGAGAAGGCACAGACGAAATAGAAAGCCGATACCTGGTGGAAATAGTCAGCAGACCACCAAAGCAGGGATCAAAATCAGAGCAATTTACGATCGGATAATGGAGTTAACAAGCTTAGTAGCAGCGCAAGCGTCGGAAACAGAAACTCTAGCGGCACAGTTCAGAGAAATGAAAGAGCTACTCAGTCAGGATAAGCATATCGGAACCCCTGTTACACAAAATTTCTTTCCAAAATCGTAGATCAACATGATAAACATGTCATATTTAAGTTCCGCGTATCCGCATTTTAGGTCGCATGCTACCTCCGTAGTTAACCTTCAAACTCAGAGATGAATAGATTTACATTAAAATCACGTGTCATATTTAAGTTCCGTGTATCCGCGTCTTAGGTCACATGTCCCTCCGCAGTTAACCTTCAAACTCGGATATGAGTAAACCAACATCCGCTGCAAAAGAGCGCATGAGAAAACCCGTAGTATGAGGAGACAACATATTAATAAATATTTTGGTATAAAAGTACACTTTGTACTGATCTATCGCCTCGTGTTACTAACCCCTTTATAAGTTGTCATTAAGAGAAGACATATACGAGGCTATACATACAATTAAACACTCAACCACCACATGAGTCAACAAAAGCATGGCCGCCAAAGTACAAGCACGAAAAAATGATACGTTTTCTTACAATTTCCAAAGAAAACTTTAGATACTTCTACGATTATCTTTCAAAAAGAAATTATTTATTCAAAACAATATTTTTATCAAACAATCCTTTTGACAAATCGCTGTCACGAAGGTGCAAGAAAATAGCCTTTTTCTCGATTTTTTTCCCATCCGGAGCATAAGGTGTGTGTTAGGACATTGTCCGGTCAAACCCACTAGCGTTGGTATGTCAAGCTAGTTGTCAGTTTTAGGTATCAAAACTCAATTCTTGATTTAGCCTACTAGAGTTTAGATTTCAGAATTGGGATATAGACAAAGTAGTAGAGACCTTGAAGACGAAGACTGTGAAGACAAAGAAGACATCAATTATTCTTCATCGACAAAAGGTTAGTAGGAGTTATGACTTTATGGAAATTCTTCTATTCTACTTTCTCTATTCTTTCGAAATATAGTCGACTACTTTAGTAGTGATAATAGCGATTGAGATCGTATTCTTGTCTAACGTGACCTTGTGTCATGACCAGTGTTTGCTCCCACAAATACTGTGAGTACAAGAATGAATGAGATAGATTCGGTGCCATGTGTCCATTACAATGGTTTGCTTGCAAATCGTTAGTTGGATATGGATGAATCTAAAAGAGTACTCTTGAGCAAAGAGTCCATGGATTACAGCTGAGGATGTACACACGTCTAAGTTCTGGTAAGCCCAGTACTTCCAGCGGAATCCAGATTTGACGAAATCTGACAGGCGGACGGTTCACGAACCGGTTCGTAAACCAGAAACTCGGATTTCTTCTGAGTTCCAAAGTGACTGAACATTTCGCGAACCTGTACGCGAATCCAATGTTGGTTACTTTGCTGGTGTCGGATTTAGTGGATATTCTTTCAGAATTTCACTTGAGTCAAACTCTAAACTCCTTTATCTCTTAGATGGACTTGTATATCACATAAATATCTTTTGTGTTCCATCTAACGATCCTCAATGAGTCAATAAGCTAAAGATTATCAGGTCTGTTGGATTCTATCTTGAAGTGTTTTTGAGCTAACAAAACACTTGGCAGATAAACTTAAAAAGAATTCCAATTGAGATTAATCTCTATTACTTGGTTGGCAAGTTTAGGGTTTCCTTAACTTGTGGGACAAGTAATTGATTGCTTTATTCCAAAGCAACCTATCTTATTGAATGTTATAAATAGAGGTGTCTATGAACAAATACCGCAAGCATCAAGCATATGTGAAGGTCCTTAGGGAAGGTAACGTAAACTCTTTTCACTTCGGTGAACGCTTGTTGTGGTATAGTCATCCTCTATAGGTTGCAGCTCCTCTGGGAACTCCCTACGACTATAAAAGACTTCTCTTGAGAGTTGGGAAGCACAGGTAGGAGATTGAGACCATATTTGGTTGAAATCGGATTAACCTGTAACCTTGGTAACCTGATCACGTTCTTGTCTATTCCATAGTCCGTCTCTTCTGCTATACGGCTATTCAAGAACTGATACGTTACACACAAGGTTGAAATGTCGCAACGCACGTCTGCACTCGGTGTGGTAAGACCTAGTTAGCTCCAGTTATACAATTTTCTTAAGTGATTCTTCGTGTATAACTGAGGTAGAGATAAATTGGGCATTGCTTACTCGGTTTGCTTGTCAGCCCTGATTTGTGAAGTAGATTTCCATATGACCTGGATTTAACATTCCGAAGGAAGTCAACTTGTGTGTGGTAAACTGATAGAGGACAGTTAGACCATACGTCAACAATTAGGTTGCAAAGCCAGTATTGCTGACACAAGCCTTTGACATCGGTCAAAGCAACTCCTAGGCCTGTAAAGGACGTCAGCTGGGGGAATCAAGTGCGTGACGATCTGTGGGGGATCTAGAGACGTAAGGAGTGTGACAGTAGCCAATTCGCTTGGAGGGCTTGAGTTGGTCTCTGCTACATCCCAGACCGAAGTCTTATAGTAGGCTAGTGTTTGTAGTCAGTTTGTACTGGGCGGTGTTCAATCTGGACGAGGTCCCGAGGTTTTTCTGCAAGGCAGTTTCCTCGTTAAAAAAATCTCTGGTGTCTTGTGTGCTTTTACTTTCCGCATTATATCTCTGATAATATAATTAAAGCACCAAGTAGTACGTTATCCAATAACTGTAGAGTTTAACTCCAAAGTCCCAACTTTGTCGAGTTGATCCCCAAGATCACAACTCCAGTTATTAGAGTTTGGATATTGATTTTTGAGATCGTCCAAACTTAAACCATAAGACTCATGAGCCAAAACGAAAAGTTGGTTGTTTTTCGGTACCCCTCCTTTTTCAGTGTGAAACTATCATACGAAGCTACGTACGAAAAATTAATATGATCGAAACAAAGAAATGATGAGAGTAATGGGAGCCCAAAAATCGGGAATCCTCCGCCACATCATTGCCTCAGAAGGAAACAAATATCGCCTCCGCCAACTATGCAAAAATTAAATTTCTATGAAATACCGAAAGATGTATGATCAGAAAGCACATGCTCTAGACACAAAAATAAACCCTTAGATAAGAAAAAAAGTCCATTTTTTTTATATAAATAGTCAAGTCATTACATGGAAGTTTGAAAAAGAAAACTAAAAATAACAAAATATAGAATAACCAAACACGACCGAGTTCTATTTTAACTCCTTCTCACATTTCTTGATAGCAGCAAACCAGCGGAGATGCACCTCTTGAACTTCCTCGTGACCGGCGGCTAGATCTTCACCATCAATCTCGAAAGAAAGTTCAGCGGAAGCAACAGTACATCAGAAGAGAGCTTCTTACAAATATCAGAATGACCATCAGCATCAGTCAAAGCCTCAGCGGCAAAAATAAACTTGTTCGCATATCGAAACTCCGCTTCAATAGTATCACAATATTCCGCCTCAAGTTTTGCAATATGAGCCTTTGAACGCCAAAGATCCTGTCGGACATCATAGTAAGTCTTGGTCGGTTCCTTGACCTTCTTCGATGGAGGAGAGCCACCAAAGGAAGAACTAGACGAAGAAAGGGGGGTAAAATCAAAACCTTTCCTCCTCTTAACAAATTCACGAACAACAGCAGCAGAAACCTTGTCACCAGCCATGAGAAGAATTGAAGAAAGAAGAAGAAGATTCTTGGAAAACGAAGATAAAAAAGAAAAAAATTCCGGGGAAGAGGCGATGAAACAACCACTGCTTTATCACCAACAATTTATAGAACACTTAAATCCCGGTAAAAATTCAAAATTACCTCTGGCACATCAACCGACGCCACCTCAGAAGAAAGAAGGTCCGCACCAACGCACCTCGAAGTCATCCGAAGCAACCGACCGAAGAACCAGCCAGCATCAATAGAAGACAGAATCATCCGCGCAAGCATCAGAAGTTCAGCATAACCTCCGACAACCGCAGGTTCATAAAAAAAGAGCAGATTATGGGTGCCATATTTTATGTGTACCATAAAGACCAGCGCAACACCCTCAAGCACACCGATAGAAGGTATAAGGCGCAACAGGAACTAGTGGACCTCACCCGTGGATCATCTATGTAAGCGTAGGACGGATAGTCCTACGCAGCCCCGCGGAGGAATCCCAAGTATAGACCGTCATAGTTGTAATAATACGTAGCCAGCTCAGTAGTACAGGATCACTGGGGAATCTACCAGTGATCCCTATAAATGTAAGATTACTTCCCTTAAAGAAAAGGAAGGATCAGGAATGATCAAGAAGGAAGAGGTCAACACATAATAGAGCAAACCATTCTGATAACATAACTTAGCTTCTCTCTTTCTCCTTTGGAGTCTCTGTTGGCTAGTCCGTTATACCATTGGAGTTGTTCCTGCCTTTTGCGGAACCTCCATTGGGGACTAGTCTTCGTATATTGAATGTGAGTAGGCAAGTTCTCGGGGTAGTTGAGCCTTGTAAATTTCTAGCAGCTACATCACTTGGAGGGCTTAATTCGGTCTCAACTACATCCCAATCTGAAGTCTGATAATAATAACCAAGTGTTCATAGCGGCTTAATACTCTGCGGTGTACAAACTGGACGAGGTCCCGGGGTTATTCTGCTGGATTGCGGTTTCCTCATTAACAAACTTCTTGTGTCTTACTTTCTTTACTTTCGGCACTATAATTCTCCGATATTATAATAGAGTAAAAGAAAGTTGTACGTTATTATTAACCTGCAGTTAATTCCTAATCCTCTAGAGAGATTCATAAAGATTTTTCTTTGTTAGAATTAGTCTTTACGACTCGACTCAGGTTAAGGCTTGAAATTTGATTTTTGTGATCGTCCAAGTTCTTCCATATAATTCATGAACTAAAAAGTTGGTGATGTATTTGGGTACTCCTGCTTTTTCAGGTTGGATCTACAGAATTTGGAGAACTTGGATGTGGAAGGTGATAATGTAACTATGAAAGATTTTCAAGAGACTACTGGTAAAGAAAATGGACCAGTTGGTAGGAGAGGTGCCACTAGTTCTCAAAGGAGTTCTAACTATCCAACTGACTCTGAGTTGGATGGAAACGATACTGATCAGTTGTTGTTGGACACTGAAAAAGGACTACTTGATGATAAGTCTGGTGACCAGAATGATGGACTTACTCTAGATGGTGATATCTATAGCGATTCTTATGCGTTGAATAGAATTGTAAATGCTTGTTATTTTAATTAAGAGTTTAGGCATTGAATATTATTTTATTTCGTATAAGATAGTTCTGTTAGAGCTAGAGATATTATTATAAACTGAATTTTATTTTCTTAGAATTGTAATATGCTTGTTGATTACAGGTACTTAATAAATCAAGCATAATCTTAATTAGATATCATTATAATTTGAATTTTTCTATTATAACATTTGTATACATTTGTATCTCTAGGAAATCGGAAATAAGGTTCCGGGAGTTTCTCTGAGATTTCACCGAGAATCTCATCGAGATAAACCTATCCCACTGACCCAGTTCTCGATAGAAATACGACCGAAACCGAACTTAACTACATTGGTTGGAATATAAAATAAGGGCAAAAGTTGAGTTAAAATTTCTGGTGGCATACAACGGATAAAAACAACACCCAAGAAATAAACACATCACAGTTTTTTTCATCTGTATCGTTGTATTTATTGTAATCGGAAATAGAGAACCGTTTCAAAATCAAAGTTACTAGTTTTTCTTTTCTTTCTCTTCTCTAGAGCTCCTTCTCAAAACCAAAAATACTCTCACCGCCATTAACTTTTATTGTTCAGGTCTGGCCCATTTTGGGTCTGATCTGAGCAGATTTCTTCCATTTTGTTGATAGTTAGAAGTTTAGATTAAGTTTGTTTAAGTTTTTGCTTCGCTCACCATTACTTTTAGGAGATTTGCATGGTATTTTTGTGGGCTTTTTGCCCTTTTTGTTTATGTCTTCTCCTTTATGGAGATTCTTTATGTGCTCTCATGGGTGATTTTAGTGGAGAATTTGAGTGGAAGTTCAAGTATGATGATCAAGATTCAAGACTTTGAGCATATTACTCTCTTTTTATGAGAGAATCTCTTTCTCTAGGAGAAAATACTCCATCAAAATGGTTGGATTATAATCCAAAAACCATTCCTTCGATCGTCGGATTGCTTAATACTCTTGTTGGTGTTACTTCTTTTCACGGAATGCTCCAAGGCCAGTTCCTATGGGCATAGAAAAACACAGTTTATCAGTGTTTAGGCTGGCTATGGACCCAGCAAACACCCCAAACGACGTTGCAAAGTTGCAAATTTGCAACTTTGCAACGTCAGACAGAAATAGTATCGTCGATGGAAATTCCATCGACAGATACAATTTCCATCGACGTCGATGGAATTCGTGTCGACGACTGTATTTCTGTCGACAAGATTAGGCTCATCCAACGGCCTATATTTGACTCCCCAATTCTATATAAACTCAAACTTGGTCTTCACTTCATTCACTCACAACTTAGTTCGATATTTCTGAAATCTTCTCTCGACTTCATCCGATTAATCGATTTTTTTTTTGTAAATGTCAAATCCATCATCTTCCCAAGCCGCTCGGTCATCACATTCACCTCCACCATCTTTTCCTCCAAACTTTATTTTACTCGGTACTCCTCCGGCATCACCTAAATTTCGAAACGTAATGGGAAAATTAGTCCATAACTACTACTACACTGAACCTTCATCGGAAACTCCTCCTTTATTCACTCTTCCTCAATTTAAGAGACTATATCCTACTCCTCCTAGACACTATGGTAACCCAACAGTTAAGCAATGCAAACCTTCCACAACTTCTTCTTCGTCATCTAAAAAAAAAACTGCACCGAAAAAACCAGCAAATCCTCTACATTCATTACCAGATGCACCAAAACCTCGTCCTAAGTTTACGTGGGATGAAGATTTATGTCTTTGTACAAACTATATGATTTTCTATCCCACCCCGGACGATATAAAACAAAATCGGGTTAAAGTAAATGAACCAATGTTGTGGACTACTGTCACTGCAGAATTCAAATTAGATAGAAGTACTTCCAAAGTTGAGCGTGATCTGAATACGTTGTGGTCGCGTTGGAGCAAAATACACCAAAGAGTCCACGATTTTATGCACATGGGGAGAATGATCAAAACACATCATTTTTCCGGGAGATACCGATGATGAAAATCATGGCAGGACTTTGTAGGAATGGCAACGATGTAAAGGAAAGAAATTCAAGTACGAACGACATTACCGTGTCCTCGAAACTTTTCTTGTTAATCGTTATGTGGGTTGATGAGAAGAGTTCGTCGAAGACAGTATTAAATAAAGTGTCTTATGTTCTGGCCTAACGCAGTCGTTTATCTTTGGTAAAGGTCGAACTACCGCAACAACGGGCGCCTGACCTTTACCAAGATAAATGACTATGTTAGGCCAGAGCATAACAAAGGCTTGTTTTATCTTGCATTGCACCGATGCAAAACCATCAACGTGGCAATGGTACACGATAAAACAACGAGCATTGCAAATTTTATCGTGTACCATTGTCATGTGATGTTTTTGCTTGTGCAGGATTTGTTCGGCCGATTCAACGACTTCAGTGCTAGGATTTTCAACCCAGTATTTTTTTTTTTTTTTGCATCGCATTGATGCCAAAACATAATAAGGTAATGGTAGGGGAGAAAACAACAAGGACTGCAAGTGTTTTCTCCCGTACAATTACCCATTATGTTTTTGCATGTGCAGGAGGATTTGTTCATGGGCACATTCAACGACTTCAGTGCAAGGATTTTCAACAGTTACGTTAAGCCACTTCGTGGATAGAAAAGCCGAGTACATCGTTTATTTGAAATTCAAATTACATTACATTACATAATTAAAGCCGATTTTGTTAGTTATGTTTGTTCTAGCCCACCTAGAAAAATCCTGGTAGACTTTGTCTCAACACGCGGTAGCAACTCCATAATGCAAACACCCTTCGCTGCTCTAAATTATAGAGGGATGATGCCATAGCTTCCTGCAGATTTACAAATTAAATTATGAAGTAGCCATACAAAATCAACCAAATAAATTTAGAATACAAAAAATACTAACGACTTGTTCTTCATCCCATCCCCATTGTTCTTCGGCGACTTGACGCACGTAATTTCCAAGTATACGACAATCATTCAGGATCCTTCCGATTCTGACTCTTGTGCCAAAACTCGTATGCCTGCCAAAACTTGCATGCCTAAACTCTTGTGCGTCTGGTACACGAACGGAGACGAAAGCATTGATAAGAGCAAGATCATCATCGGCTTCAGTAAACTGCGAACCCATATTGATTTGATTGCTTTTTTTTAAATATGTTTATATAGAAAGGATTCCAACATTCATCATATTTCTTAGAATTTTTACAGCATCATATTTCTTAGATATTTTACATCATATATTTTCACTAACTTAAAGGGGCTTGTTCTCTAGGTTCCATAAGAATCTAATACATAAAAATCGACTTGGCGAAAAATCTCTGCCTATCTTCAAACACTTGTTTATCTTCTCCAGGAACTTCAGTTTGTTGCTCTCTTAGTATATTTGAACCCTTATTGAATTTTTTCAACTGAAGCAACTTCCATCCGATACGTTCTTTGTATGATTGTCCTGGATTTTTTCCAGTTTTAATAATTTTCAAGTTACCTTTCGGTTGCACTTTCATATTTTGTTTGCCTTTTGCTTGAACTCTCAAATTTTCCTTGCCTTTTGCTTGAACCCTTCTTTGCCTTCTAGCTGGAACCTTGACCTCGTTCATTTCCAAAACTTGAATTCTCCTATGTTTTTTGGATTCCTCTATTTTTTTGTATCCCTCGCAGTATCTTTTTTCAGCGGCCTCTCTTACAACTCCGGACCAGTCAAGAAATTTGGATGTTTCTCCCATTTTCAAAACAGAGTGAAAAAGAACGGAAGAGAGTAGATAAAGAACAGAAGAGAGTAGAAAAATTTTGGTGTGATTTTTGATTCAAGTTTTACCGCATTTTATAGCGGTAAAATTCAAAAATATTACTTTTTGTAGATGGAAAAACCATCGACGATGGAAATTCCATCGACATCGATGGAAAAACTGTCGACACCACTGCCCCATTTTGGGTTTGCTAGTCCACCTAGGATTGCAAAGGGGCACATTTTCTAGGTTCCATAGGAACCGGCCTAAGTTAGTACCTTTTTTTATTGTATTTTGAACTTATCTTGATGTTTTTGAAATCCATATAATCTCTATTTATTTTTATTTTTTTTTGATTTTGACACAGTATGTAATCTCTATTTTATCATGAATGGAATTCAATGAGATTTATCAAAAAAAAAAAAAAAAAAAATTGTTTCATAGTTTTGATCAACAACCATACATCAAACTTTTTATTTTGATTATAGTTCATTGGGCCCAAATCTCTAAGTTGGCTGCCGAAACAATATTGTTTTTTTTTTTAAAGTAAGGCCTGCTTTTATTTAGATATAGTAAAAGTTACATTCACAGTGTTCCACCACTCCAAAAGGATGTACATGCCAACGGTCGATGCAGTAAAATGTAAAAGTAGAGGACCAGGGGAGCTGAAGAACCAAACAACAACCAACTAAAAAGAGAGGCCATGATGCAAACAGCAGCAATGACATGAATGTCAAAGTACTAATGCTGGCCGACCATCCACAAGAATGGCCTGATATTTTTGAGTAACCAGGACAACACATGATGGCTAACCAGAACAGCCTATGCACCCCTTTGAAGGACAAAGGATAATCCAAGTAACTCGAGTAACCAAAGCAATCACACCCAGCTCCATCTCCAATCCTCGTCTCCCACCATTGTAGCATCATTGTGTTGAACCAACAAGTAGGGCACACTAATCCAAGCAGGCTAAGTACAAACAGAACTAACAACAACCCAAAAACACACAAAAAAACTTGAAAGGTAGCAAAAGCAAAATCCAGAGGCACCACCATCCACAGCAAGCAGCCAGAATTCATCCTGTCAAATCTCCAAACCAGTTGCATTAAATCTGAATTGGTCATCCCACCACCATGTGGCCAACCGACGTAATCTGTCTGAATCGTAGATCCCAAGGGTTATGTCAACAGACCAAAAGTATATCTCGAAAGTATATCTTGGATGTGGATGATGACAATTTAATCAACGCCTTATCAACTAAACCATTTAACTGTCAGTCATTTGAGAAGCACCGTTACACTTTATATGATAGTAAACTAATGCCTTTAATTAGGGCTTTCTGGTTTTGCTTCCCTTCGCTACCAAACAATATGGTGGGTTTCGTGGACAAACAAGCAACATAGAAGATCACACGTTATCAGTGGCGTCATTTCACTTTGTTAAATTTCGTCACACAATTGATATTATCTTCTTTAAATGTTAAAACTACAATTATCTCCTCTTTGTTTATGTCCAACCCAAATATTCCCAATAATGGTCTTTCCCTTAATTTCTTGTCTACTGCTAACAGCTGCCCATTTTTGGCAGCCCCAAAACGGACCATGACTTGGCGGGAGAGATAGAGAGAGCAGAAAGAGGTAGAGAAAGAGAGAGGGGTCACTTGCATCATTAAACTCCATCCCCTATTAATCCAACGGTGGTGAGAGAGCCACATCAGCAGCCACATCATGGTCCATTTTTGGATAGGCAAAAATGGGCCGCCTGTAGCTGTTTTGTTTCCGATTTGCTCCATAAAAACTCCTGTTTTTTTTTTGTTTTTTTTTATAAAAAAGGGCTGAAGATTTTATTGAAAAAGAAAAAGGGATGTAAAAAAAACAACTTGAGACAGACCCTCAAGCCAACAGTTCAAATAAACAAATTACACTGTGATTCTAAGAAATGCCCATCACAGCTTCCTAACTAATAATTAGATTCCTAAAATCATAGTGTTTGAACCA
>JAJJMA010112201.1:0-29802 GCA_023529015.1 Papaver nudicaule | reverse complement strand
TTGATGATAGTCTCTGCATCATTGCCTTTCTTCTTACCCATCACTCTAGCATTCCTCTCCTTCCAGATTGCCCAAATAACAACATGTGGAATGATGCTCCAAACCCTCCTACTTAGTGTAGACTTCCTGATCACAGGCCAATTCTGAAGCTGTTCCATCACAGTGCTTTGTTGAACCCAAACATCTTCAAATGAGCTGGAGAAGAAGTCCCATATTTTCTTTGCAAACACACAGTTGAGAAATATATGAGACACACTCTCATCAAAGTTATTACAAAAGCAGCAATTAGTCTCATCAATCTCACACTTCCTCCTGATCAAATTATCCACTGTAGGAATTGCATTGTGGACAACAAACCAGCTGAATAATTGAGCCTTCCTAGGCACATGTTTTTTCCATACACATTTCAATTCATTTGCATGGTTTAAAGGGTTGTTCTTCATAAGCCATTTGTAACCATGTTTAACAGTATATTCAGAATCAGGGGAGCAAGTGATACTGTCAGAAACATTGTTTAGAGATGGAGTGTTACCCAATATAGTCAGCAGATTTGTGAGTTCAGCTACAGCTTCATTTGATGGTGCTCTAGTCAGTTGAATCCTCCATCTCCCATTGTGAATGAGATCAGCTACAACAACATTCTTGTTGGAAGCAGCTTTGTAAGCTTTCTTATGTGTTTGACATAATGGAGAGTTCCCCTTCCACTTGTCATGCCATAACCTGACATTCCTCCCACAGTTAATGTGTGTTTCTGCCATCATCTGGAATACTACTTTCTCATTCTGAATGCCCCTCCAAAAGCCCCTGCCAAAAGTCTCCTTGTACTCATTTGGCCACACATCATCTGGATCTGTCTTGGTCTTCAGTTGAATGGTTCTTCTCCACATTGCTTCTCTCTCTGTGTGATATCTACTGCTCCATTTTGCAAGGAGGACCTTGTTTGTTGTTCTTAAATCTCTTATTGCCACACCACCCAAAGCTCTAGGTCTACTTAGCTTTTCCCACTTGACCCAGAAAATTTTCTTCTTTTCTCTTTTGCCCCCCCCCCCATACACACACACAAAAACTCTCTCATTATTCTTTTAAGCTTCTTTTCCACAGAGACAGGTAGTTGCATCATGGACATAAAGTAAACAGGTAAGCTCATAAGAGCATTGTTTATGAGTTCAATCTTAGCTGCTCTGGCCAGGAATCTAGTCTTTCACTTTGCTAATTTCTTGTTAAACTTATCCACAATGCAGTCCCAAACTGTTGTTTGTTTTGCAGTGCTGCCAAGTGGGATACCCAAGTAAGTGATAGGCAACTTCTCCACCTTGCAGTGTAGGACGGCAGCCAAGTCATTGATCTTATTATCAGCTCCTATGCTTATGACAATGCTCTTCTCTAAGTTCACTCTCAACCCTGTGATGGCTTCATAGACTTGAAGTACTATGACTAAATTTTCCACATTCTCCTCATTGACATCTAGGAAGATGAGAGTGTCATCTGCAAACTGCAGATGAGTGACATTTAACTCAGAGTTTATGTTGAAGCCTGAAATCATGTTGAGCTCTTCAGCTCTAAGTAGCAATTTGGTTAGCACCTCAGCCACAAGTATGAACATGAATGGTGAGAGAGAGAGTCACCTTGTCTCAATCCTTTCTGGTGTCTAAATTTTTCAGTAGCTCCTCCATTAACCAAAACTGAAGATTGGGTTGATGACAAACACCAATATATCCATCTTCTCCACTTGAGCCCAAAACCAGTAGCTGCCAATAGACTATCTACACAAGACCAACTTACATTATCAAAGGCCTTTTCAATATCCAGCTTGCATAAAATTCCAGGCTTCATGGCTTTGAGTCTAGCATCTATAAATTCTCCAGCAACCAAAATGCCATCTTGAATCTGCTTACCCTTAATAAAGGCTCCTTGGTGCTCAGAGATTAGCTTGGGAATGACAAATTTGAATCTTGCAGCAAGAATCTTGGATATTATCTTGTATACACATCCAACAAGACTAATTGGTCTAAAGTGCTGAGGAATAGAAGACTCTTCTCTCTTTGGAATGAGACTAATGAAGGAGCAACTAGTTCTCCAATTCAGTCTCTCTTCCTCAAAGAATTCAGTAATTACAGCCATAAGATCTTCTTTGATTATGGACCATGCAACTTGAAAGAACTCCATAGGGTAACCATCAGGCCCTGGAGATTTGTTCTTTCCACAGCTCTTGATTGTCATCCATACTTCCTCCTCAGAAATAGGTCTCTCCATCCATTGCTTTTCTTCTTCAGAAATTTTGTTAAACACATCCTGGTTCATTCGAGGTCTTATAGGATGTTCTTCAATGAATAAATTTGAAAAGAAATCAGTGAACTCTTTCTTGATTGAAATTGTCCACACCCCCTATGGTAAGCTTATGAACTGTGTTCCTTCTTCTCCTCCCATTAGCCATTTGATGTAGATACCTAGTGTTGGAGTCACCAAATTTTAAATGCTGAGTTTTTGCTCTTGCAGCCCATTTCCTATGTTCATCAACTTTGAGTTGTTTGAGTTCCATCTTCTTTTCCACTCTCTCCACAAACTCCTCAGTTGAGAGCTGACTTCCTTCTTCTTTCTTATTTAGGAGATCAATGCAGGCAATTAGTACCTCCTTTTTCCTTGTAACATGACCATAGTTTTCCTTTACCCATCTCTTTATGAAGAATTTCAGGTTTTGAAGTTTCTTGGAGAAGATAAAGCTAGGAGAGCCTTTGTACTTCATTGAGATCCACCACACTGCAAGGTTTTTTAAGAAGTCTTTGTGAAGAAGCCTTTAACTCTCCACCTTGAAAGGAATAAAACTTCTAATTATGGTACCAGTAGAGAGCATTGTTTGTGCTACATTTAGGAATTTGACTTCAAAGGCAGGAGAGACCAAGAACCTATCCAATCTGCAGAGAATTGGGTGTTCTTGCATGTTGCTCCAAGTGAACAGTCCACCCCCAACTGGAAGATCTAAAAGATCAAAGTTATTCATGAAATTATTAAATAGTTTCTTCCCTAACTTTGAACCTCCAGCTTGGTTCCTCTCCCAATTCCTTCTCACTGCATTGAAATCCCCTGCAATGATCCAAGCATCTGAACACCAACCTGTTAAGCACACCAAACTCATCCCAGAATTCAATTCTTTCATCATCTTCACAAGGGGAGTGGACATTGGTCAGTGTCCACTCAAAGCCATCATCCTTATTAATAAACTTGTTGCTAAGTGTACTAGCAGAGTACTCTTCATCAATGAAATCTACTTCTTCAGAATTCCATATTGTCAACATGCTCCTCTTTAATCCTTGTGAAGGTATAACACTCCATCTACATTTGTCACTTCCCCACAGATTCTTGACAAACCAACTAGTAATCACAATCATCTTTGTTTCTTGAATGACTACTGCAGTAGGCTTGTGAGTCTTTATTAAGTCTTTTAGGTTATCAATTTTATCCATGCCACTCAACCCTCTAGCATTCCAAGAGATGACTTTAACATACATTAGTAACCATCAATTCCCCATCCACAGAACCTGTTGCATCATTGATAGTTGACTTCAACAAATAGCTGTCATGTCTCTCAATAATTTTTGCAAACACCCTCTGCGCATGCAAATTGCTTCCAACACTATGTGCTCCCAGATTGGTACAAGCCTCCATGAGCAATTCCACCGTGTTTGATATGGAATCAATATGATGAATTGTCTTGTTGAGGTCGGGGACATCCCCATTCTCAATTTCAGCCACCTCAATAATTTGAATATCTGAGTCATTGGGAGCAGCTGAAAATGGAACAATGGGAAGATATGAATTACCAGCACCTTGAGAATCATCTGCATGCCTTGAATTAGAATATTCCCCTCCATCTAGATTCGCAGTTCCAATCTCATCCTCCAATTGTAGCTGTGTGTTTTTGCCTTTCTTCTTTGCCTGGAACTTCTCGAATAGTTCTCTGATTCTGTTGGAATTGGGTTTAAGGCTTGGTTGTATCTGGAAAAATCTATTAAGTGAAAGCCCTTGAGAAGATGTTTCCCACCCACAAAAAAATCCACCCCTTTTCAAATTTAAGATATTATTATTCCTGGCACGTGCGTACCCCACCCCCTGAATCAGACCTGACTCAGTCGTCTGGTTGCTGGTCTTGTCTGTACCCTGAATTTCAAAATTATTTGTATGGCTTTCGAATATTCGCTTGAGATTCGAATATTCCTTCTGAGAGGGCTGCCGGATCTGCCGGAAGAACACCGCCCATTCAAACGCCAACACTCTTTCTTCTCCGTCGATGGTAACCTCCATAGATAACGGCATCTTTCTGACATCTCCTTTCACTGCTATTCTGCACACCTCTGGATTCCGTGCCAGTGTTTCACAATCAATTTCTCCTAAACCATTCGGTTAGCAATAACATTGAAATTGTGCACAGACCAATTTTTAACCGGTAGACCTTTGATGTTAACCCAATACTCACAGGCATTTAAAGCGCTACCTTCAATGAACTCAGTACTTGTAATCTCCCTTTTAATGGTTATTTTCGTACCACTAAAATTCCAGCTCAAAGGTTTCCAAGTACCCCTCCATTCATCATCATTTTCAGGTGAAAATTACGCCTTAGTACTGCTTATGATGTTGATTTTTAGAAATCTCCTCCATCCTAGCTTTTGGACCACCTCTTTCGCCACTTTCCCCCAAGAAAGAGTACCCTTTTTGATGATTGTGACAATCCTCTCTGCTCTGTTAGGAACTGTACTGCAAGGAATATTTGGGGATGGGAAATCATTAGACAAGGGTATTTTCTGAGTTGGGACCGGTTTTGCTCTGATGATATAATCAATACACTCCCCAAGATTCCACCACCCCCTACTTTCCTCTCCCTGAGGAATACAGATGATTGCATTCCTCATCTTGCTGTTATCATATCTTGTGAGTTTAAGGAATCTCCCCTTCTGGTTTTCTTTGAGCTCCAAGAGAAAGGAGAAAACCCCATCACGCCGATTCCACCTCAACTCACTAGGTTTGATTATTCCAGATAAGATCATCTCCAAGAGATTTCTCAACAATACAGGAGTTTCAGAAAACAAAAAATCCCTGAACTTTCCCCCCCCCCCCCCCCCGTCTCTTTCTTCCATATTGATTCCTTCTAATTTCCCCAGAGAGATTCTGGAAACCTCAATGGTTTTCCATTCAACTTGAAAAATTTGGAAATATTACCTGAGTTCGCCATCCGAGCCGAGTCGCCGATTCGCAGACCAAAAGAGAGAAACAAGTTTCAACAACTTTCTTCTTTTCCTATAAAAACTCCTGTTGCATGTCCTTGACTCCTTGCATGTGAAAAAGAACACCAAACACTTACCTATCGTTCCAATGTGAAAACATCCTCGAATATTATAAAAAAATAACCCATAATCTTAGAGTTGGACCTAATGTGCTGTAAGATAATTATTGGGGATCCTAGATCCTTCAACAACCATTGTTTTCTAAATCAAAATGATTCCCTTTCTGGCAGTGTTAGACTACCCGGTTTTTGCATCTTTTGTAAAACAAAGCATCTTGAGGTTATGTCTACTGAAGAAAATTCAGAAATGGTTGAGTTATCTACTCAACTATCAAAGCAACTCACAATCCCCTCGGATGAACCAGTAGTAGTTTTAATGGAAAAAAGCATCACGATTGATTCACCTAAAATCGGCTGGAGTCTGACTATGCTGGGAAGAATAGTGCTGGATAGGAATGTTGGTCAGTGGGAGTTTATTAACCAAGTTCGTGCTGAATGGGGTCTAGCAAAGACTCCTATCATTTCTCCGTATAAAAGAATGAAGTACAACAACATGTTCATACTGAAATTCCATAATGAAGCTGACTTCTGCAAAATATGAGACTTCAAACCTTGGTTTACTAGAGGAAGCTTAATTGTGCTGCACTCAATTCCAGAAACAGGTATACCTCTAGATGGAAGCATGAACTTTGAATGGGAATTGTTTTGGTTAATGGCTATAGATGTCCCAATAGAATATATCACAAAAAAGGGTATGGCTAATATTGGTCTCCCTGCTGGAACATATCAGTTCCATGATCCAGAGTTTGGTAGTAACATGTTAGAGAAAAAAAATGTAATGGTTAGACTTTTGGTCAACCTCAGGGAGAAACTAGCAAAGGAAATGGTAGCGTTGTCTGAAGAGGGAATGAAAAATATTGTGAAATACAAATGGGATAAATTGCCAGACAATATCTGTCTTGTATGCAACATTATTGATCATCCAGAAGAAAAATGTCAAGGAACATCCAACACTTGGATCAATCCTAACAGACTCTTGACGGAAAAACAGAACACAAGTCAAGGGTTACATAGTTTAAAAGGAGCAGATGAAACTGTGAAACAAGATGAACTCTTGACTGAAAAACAGAACACAAGTCAAGGGTCACATAGTTTGAAAGGAGCAGAAGAAACTGTGAATCAAGATGGATTCTTGACTGAAAAACAGAACATAAGTCAAGAGTCGCAGGGTTTGAAAGGAGCAAATGGAAATGTGGTGCGGGTTACTCCCCTTGTGCTGAAAGGAGCAGATTTGCCAAGGGAGGAAGGAAGATCTCATGGTTTGAAAGATGCAGCTAGAGCTATGAGAGGAGATTCTGAAATGGAGGGAATGAAAGGAGCAGTTTCCCAAGGAAGACTGCTACAGCTAAAAGATAACCCAAGAAACTCTGAACAAAGTAACAGGAATGAGGGTGTAGAAATGGAAGGAGCAGACCTGCACACAAATAATGATGTCAAGATGCTTGAGATGGAAGCAATTAAATTAGGGAAGCATAAAGATAAGATAGGTGCTACAAAGCTTTCAACAACTCAGAAGCTTAAAGCACCTATAACTTCACATCAAACTAAGGTTACGGACATGAGCATGTTGATTGAGCCAAGGCACATCAACAAAGGTGTGGTGCTGAAAGAAGGTGAAGAATTGGACACTCTTAATCCTAAAAATTTTACTGAAATTATCAAGATGGTAGATTACCCAACCACCTTTCATCAACTCCACAACCAGATTCAAGTACCTAACACCTCTGCTCCTATACACAATCCTAATGTTACCAGAAAGAGAGGTTATAAAACAACACAAAAAACCCTCTCTGCACCACAGTCCATAGCAAAAATTACTGATCATTTCAACCATGAGGTTACCAGTAACAAAAGAAAAAGTGAGGAGGCATCTTTGGCCTTAAGTGATAACCAATTGAAGAAACCTCTTCTGAAGATAACAGATGAACCAGGGCAACATCTTATGGATACTGATACCTAATTCAATTCCATATGGACACTTCTGATCCTAAATCTCGCACTACCAAAACCAATATACAAGAAAAAGCTTCGTTCGACCTCAACTCAGTCTAAAGCAGCACTCAAGGAGGCAACATCAAGCCTACTACTCCTCATCTGATCACCATCAACAGCAACACTGAAGAGGGAAATGGACGCCCAGAAGGAAATACTGCCAGCTCTACTACCCATAGGCCTCAGGTATGCCGTTTCAAAACTCATTTGCTTGTTCTGTTAAACCATCTACACTCTTTCATTGTCATCACTCTCATTGATCAAAATGCTATGTCTGCTCTTATTGCCTTATTCAAATTTCACATATTCAATAACCACTATCAACACCACTCGAGTAATCTCAGAATGCTGGCATGGAATTGCCAAGGCCTTAGGAATGACACAACACAATCTTATCTTAAAGATCTTGTTAACCAGCATGATCCTCACATCTTATTTCTAAGTGAAACCAAGAATCTAGGAAACTTTGTGGTGCCATGCATGATTAAGTTGGGATTTAAATTTTGGTTTGTTGTAGACCCGATTGGGCAATCAGGGGGTCTTTGTGTTGCTTGGAATCAGGGTACTAATATAAGAATAGGGGTCTCTTGTTCTAAATTCATAAACTGTTATATCACTGATAACATCTCCAAAAAAGAAACTTTGATCTCTTGTGTTTATGGCCCTTCTAATTGGCACGAAAAACTCCATTTCTGGAAGTATTTCGCAGATAAATCTGGTACCATTGTTGATAACTGGTTAGTTATTGGGGATTTGAATCTTACTCTCCATCAGCATGAAAAGAAAGGTAGTGGTGCTTTCAAAAACAGTGAAGCCATCAAAATCAAAGATCTTCTGAAGATTGCGGATTTAAATGATATTGGCTACTTAGGTTATACTTATACTTAGTCTAATCGTCGGAAAGACGATGAGCTTACCCAAGCCAGACTCGATAGAGGTCTAGCTAATTGTAGCTTGTTGAATGATAACAACCAGGCTACCATCAATCATTTGATGCCCCTTGGCTCAGATCACAACCCTATTTTGCTAAATAGCAATAATCCGCCTTCTCCTAGCTTTAAACCCTTCAGAGTCCTAGCCATCTGGTTGAAGGAGCCAGCATGCAAGCAGTTGATTCAGGATTCGTGGAATGAGCCAATGGATGGTAGTACTGCTCTTAAATTGGCGGGCAAGCTAAAAAGAGCTAAGCATAGGATTAGATTGTATAACAAGTACACTTTTGGGGATATTAGAACCAACATTAGTAAAGCTAAAAATCAACTTCAATTAGCTTACAATAGTGGTAATCTAACAAACAGGAGTAGAGTCATCAGGGAAAAGGAAAAATGCCTCTCTTACTGGTACAAAGTAGAAGAAAGATATTAGAAGGTTAAAAGTGGGGATAGTGAGCTACACCTAGGGGATTGTAACACAGGCTATTTTCATAAGAAGGCGGTCAACAGGTATAGGAGAAATAGGATAGACACTCACAAACACAACAATGGGGTTTGGGTTGAAGGTAAGGATAAATTAGCTTCTTTAGTCACCAATCACTTCAGAGACATTGCAACCACAGCCTCTCCTCCGGGTGACAGTGAGTATCTTCAGCTCATTCAGAGGGTTATGAACCATGAAGATAACAACATGCTCACTAAAACTCCCTCTCTTGAGGAGGTCAGGTTAATAATCTTCTCTATGGCTCCGGATAAGGCCCCTGGTGTTGATGGTGGTTTTTGGCGAGGAGGTCACATGAGTAATTTCACATCAATTTCTGGCATCCTGGAATAGCTCGAGATAAGGTATGAATTTATTTTTACAATAGGGATAAGATATTTTGGTTGCCATTAGCCATATGTTGATATCTCACAACCCTAGCCTAGTAGCATGGTCCATATCCCTAGCCTATACATAAAAATACCTACGCATGCGCATTAGCCTAGCTCATGCTCGAGCCAAACCCTAGGCAATTCATGCCACAAGCTTTTGGATGCTCACGGCCACACCTTGGCTTAGCTTTGGGTGTCTACGACCAACTCCTTGGCCTAGCTTTGGATGCCCACGCCACTCCCTTGGCCTAACTTTGGGTATCCACATCTTTTATCTCGCCTAATCTTTGGATGCCCACGGCATTCTCCTTGCCTTAGTCTTTGGAGGCCCGCCCACGGCCTTTCCCTACCTTAGCCTTTGGATATCCACGCCTTTAGCTTGCCCTAACCTTGGATATACACGATCATTAGCTTGCCTTGGCACTTGGATATACACGGCCATTCCTTGGCCTGATTTTGGATATACACGGCCATTCCTTGGCCAAATGTTTGGAGGCCCAAGGTTGTGCCTTGGCCAAACTATTTGGGTGTCCACTCCACCTTCCCGCCATCTTCTTGGATGCCCACGGCGTCTCCCTTGCTTAATCTTTGGGTGTCCGCGGCTACTCTTTGGCCAAAGTCTTTGGATGCCCATGTCATCCCTTGGCCAAATATTTGGAGCCCCACGACCGTGCCTTGGCCAAATATTTGGAGGCCTTATGGTCATGCCTAGCCTAAATTATGGGGGCCTTATGGCTTTCCCTCGCTTAATTTGTGGAGGCCTTATGGCTTCCTCTCGCTTGTACTCATGGAGGTCCATGGCCGTCTTCTCTCTCACGGCTATCTTTGCTCTCTTAGAGCTAGAGTATATATTTTCCTAGCCTCCCCTCTATTTATGGGTCCCACTGATCCAAGTCCTAGAGGATTATGGATTTTATTGAGTCCATAATACTCTAGTTTCCTAATCAAATTCGGAAATCTGGCAGATTACGAATTCCTTTGAAGGATGATTTTTACAGCCCAATCCGTGAACAATTAGGGGGCGCTTCCTTCACGAAAGTTTTTCCTCTGTGAGTCCTCTATAACATACTAAAATTTCGGGATTTTACCGAATATAGGCTGGCCTGGGCGATTTTATGAATAGACGTCGTGCAAGCTGTACAGAAATCTGGAAATAACGTAATGTTATGACTTATCCTTTTATGTCCTATGCCTAACTTCCTAATAGGATTATTATGCTATGCAACATGGCTTATTATTATTATTGTGGCCTATCTTTAGGTCTTGGATTGGCAATGCTTATGCATTCTTGATGATGGCTACGCTGTGATAGCATCATTCGTCTGTTTTTCCTGATTATGGACTTGCTTCTATAAATCGGTGCTATAATTCTTAATCATGGCTCATGGCTATGACTTATATTATTTTGGACATTCATATGTCTTCATTACTCAGAGAATTGGTGCATTACATGCCACAAGCCAATTTCTCATATTTATGGCAAATCGAAAGTCGTATTCACTTGACTATTGCCACAGAGAGTTGCTGAAATCCTCTCAGTCTAAACGACGATTGCATAGCTCAATCCTTAGACTTATCTTATCTTATCAGTCTAAATGGCAGTTGCATGGTTCAATCCTTAGACTTATCTCATTGGTTTAAATGGCGATTGCCCGGCTCAATCCTTAGACCAAATCTCAAAGAGATATACAAGCTTATTGCTTAATCTCTATCTTTATGCAAAGTCCTGAGTTTACCAGTAATTGGTACGACTTGCACCTAGTCATCTTTGACTTAACAAATATTTAACAAATCTTACGAGAATCAAGATTAGTTACATGGGGGGGTATTCTTTCGGGTTTTGGTTTGGCGGTCTACGGCACGTGTGATTGCAACGGCTCAATCACTCAACGGGAAAGACACTAGGTCGTGTGAACGTTGCTGGAAAGATGGGATAAAGTAGTGGGTTGTTAGTCTTCCCTATTATTAGGCGCAAGACTCTTAACAACTGACCCCACTCACTCCTCACTCCCACTCTTCCACTTCTTCCACTTCTTACGAGATCGGTTAGGATTGCTATTACTATAAATAGGTCACTCGACCAGTTTGGAAAAACAGTTCAAGTTCAGCAAGAACAAACAGTTTAATTCAGTGCAAGTTCAATCAATCAATCTTATCGATAATTGATTAACTCTTCTCATTCAGCATTTAATATCTAGTGAGAACTGAATATCCATTCTTTTAGCAATATCAATCTCAACATCACAGAAAATCATAGCAATTCTCTGATCTCATCTTTCTCTGCTTCCCTCCCTAAACCAACCCTATATCCTCTTCTTGTAACTGAAGCAATACTCGAACGACCATTTCTTGGTTTATGCGAGTCTTGTTTGATCTTGACCTCTCGAATACCATTACAACTTCTTATTACATCGTCACACTTCACACTTTACCCCTCAGATTCTCTTTATTGTTTTACACCTAAAACACCTGGGCCCGACAGATATACACCCAACTTTGTCCAAACTAATTGGGAAACAGTTGGTGTGGATGTTTTCAACATGGTGCACAATTTTTTTATTTCTGGTTTTCTTTTGAAAGAAAACAATGCCACCTTTATTTCTCTTATTCCTAAAGTGGAATTCCCACAGTTGGCTTCTGACTATAGGCTTATTAGCCTTTGCAATATAGTGTATAAGGTCATATCCAAACTTGGCTAATATACTTAAGAGTATGTTGCCTAGGATCTTTCTCCGTATCAATCTGCCTTCATCCCTGGAAGGCAGATCTCGGACAATATCATGATTTCTCATGAGATGATACACTCACTGAGAACTAAAAGAGATCTGGGACCCTATATGGGAATCAAAATAGATATGTCTAAGGCCTTCGATAGAGTCGAATGGCCTTTCCTCATTTCTATCATGAAGCGTTTAGGTTTTGATGAGAAGTGGTGTAATATGATCAGTCAATGCATTAACACAGTCACATCTACTATTTTGTTGAATGGTTCGCCTTGCGAGAGATTTACCCCTTCTAGAGGATTGAGACAAGGGGACCCTTTGTCCCCGTATCTCTTCATTATTTGCATGGAAGTGTTGTCTAGAGCACTGTCCTCGGCTGAGAGCAAAAACCTCATTAATGGACTTAGAGTTGGGCCTTCTGCCCCTTCTATTTCCCATTTGCTTTTGCTGATGATCTTTTGATCTTCACAAAAGCAAACAACATAGAGAGCACTAATATCCTTCAGCTGTTTAGTGATTTTAGCATTGCCTCGGGCCAACTTATTAATTTTGAAAAATCAGGGATTTTCTTTAGCACCAACACCACCCCTGCGGCCATTGATGATATCATTGGTATTCTTGGTGTTAAGAAAATCCCAATTAATGATAAGTATTTGGGCAACCCACTCTTTACTCATACCTCGAAAATTAGCTCTTTTCAAAATGTAGCTGATAGAATAGAAAGTAAATTGCAAATTTGGAAAACAAAAATCCTTACAACTGCAGGAAAGGCTACTCTCATACAGACATCTTCCAACACTGTTCCTATCTATCAAATGGCCGTTTTCAGAATCCCGCAAACAATCCTCAAGAGAATTGAGGATCTGAAACGTGATTTCCTATGGGGAAAAGATCCAGAAGAAAGCACTGGGATTGTTCTTAAAGCCTGGGAGGCGATTTGCAAGCCAAAAGATATGGGAGGTTTAGGCTTCTTGAACCTCAAAATCTTCAACGCTGCAATGTTGGACAAAATGAATTGGAGACTGTTAAAGGAGCCAAGAGCATTATGGGTCCAAATAATGGAACACAAGTACTTCTTAGGCCAAAACATTCTAGCAGACACCTATTTCTGTCCTACAACTAGGTCTTGGGTGTAGAAAAATATAGTTCAGGAAGTAGGTAACATAAAGAACCATTCTCTTTGGAAGGTGGGCAATGGAAAAAGAATCAGGATTTGGGGGCATAAATGGTGTCCTCATGGTCTAGTCAGAAATAATACCACCATCATTACCATTCCTTGGGTCATTTTAAATGACCTAATGGATTGTAGCTCTGATCCTTGGAGCTGGGACATCAACAAACTTCATCTTTGCTTTGATCAACAAACTGTGGTGCACATCAGCAATATCCTCATTGATAGCCATGAGGAGGATAAACTCACATGGAACCTGGAGAAGAATGGGGACTTCACAACTAAATCTCTATACCAGCACATGATAAGAAGAAACCATGTTCCGAATGCAGAGATGGTGAGCTTATGGAAGACGATTTGGGATATGAAAGTTTTACCAAGAGTGAAGACTTTCCTGTGGAAATGTATTCACTCGGCCCTGCCACTGAATGAGAGAATTGGTAGAAAACTTTCCTATGTCAACAAAATTTGCCCCAATTGTGGGAAGCAGGATGAGACTTTTACCCATATTTTTCCTTTATTGTGACTTTGCGATTTCAGTTTTTAATGCTTTAGCTATGGATGTTGACAGGGTAAGAAATGGGAATTCTTCATTCCACTCATGGATGTCTGACTGGTTTCGTATGACCAACAGAGGCAATACCCAAAATATGGATTGGCCTGAAATGATGGCTACTGTAATTTGGGGGATCTGGAAGTCCAGATGTGACTGGACTTTCAGAAAGAAAAAACTGTCAGCTGCAAGTACAGCTAACACCATAATTTCCATGATTAACTCCAATAGAACTATCAACATTATGCACAATGAAACAGGAAATCAAAATATCACAATAGATAATGGCATCCATCAGCCCAACTTTCAAATGTTTACTGTTATAATTCACATTGCAGTCACTTCAATGTTTGATACTCATTCTGCAGCTATTGTCCTCATTAGTTCTGACCATGCAGGAAAATCATTGGGGCAAAATTGCACCTTGCAGTAGAGAGGGATGGCAACATGGAAATGCAGGCAGCTTCCTCGACAATCAACTGGTTACGTGAGCTCAACTGTCCCAAAGCTCACATTTTTTGTAGCAACATGAAAGTCCTAGAAGCTATCGAGTCAGAAATCGCCTATCTCAAAGTCAATCTTATTAGACAGCAACAGACTCCCTCCTTTAATTTCAAGTTATGTATTAAGAGCATAGACTCTCTAAGCTTTATTTCCCCTTCAGCAAACAATGATGCTAACTAGAGATGATCCTTCTTGTGATCTCTGTTTCCCAGGTTGTTAACCTGGTTTATCTATTAAAAAAAAGAGAGGAATATTTACGGTGAAATATCTGGACAGTGCTACTTGTGCCCATTTAGACACAACTCTTGCAAATTTCGTGAGTGGACTGGTGACCATATACAACAAAGGGGCCGTTTGCTTTTCTCTTATATCATACGAGTATTAGGGTGTCCACTCATCGATAAAAAAAAATAGTCTTAGTTTTTTTTTTATTTTTTTAAAGAAAATAGTCTTAGGTTGTCACCGATACATCAATGTTTCATGTGTATCGATAAAAAAAAAAAAAAAAAGTATATCCTTATTTCATGTGACCTCGTATTCCACTACTCTCTCAAGACTAAGTAATACTCCAACAATACTCACATAAGCATAATGGATGCTTAAAACATCTTCGCTATCGCTATGGACATAATTGAATGTGTCAAGTAGATATCCAACAAACAGTCTTACTCACATATTTCTGAGCTGCTGGCCTTAAACTTGCAGAAACCTTGACTGAAAATCGTATCCAGACCGAAAACGCTACTGCTGCCCATTTTTGGCAGCCCCAGAACGGACCATGACGTGGCGGGGAGAGATAGAGAGAGTAGAAAGAGGTAGAGAAAGAGAGAGGGGATCATTTGCATCATTAAACCCCACCACCTATTAATCCAACGGTGGTGGGGGAGCCACGTCAACAACCACATCATGGTCTATTTTTGGGTAGGCAAAAATGGGCCGCCTGTAGCTGCTTCGTATCCAGACTAAGTCTCTTATACTTGTCACCTTGTCATGAGGCAGACCCTGATACTGACTTCCGTGCTACCATCTTGCAATCGAGTTATATGTTCACTCAAAGACCAAGGGCTTCTGTAGTCAACTTGGATAATTATTGAGATTAATCCACTTCTATATATAGATTTTTGTCATTTTAGATTTTATTTTTCTTAACCTGTTTTTGTAAGAGAAATGAAACGAATGTAACAAGAACGGAAGTTTTACTCGCTGATAAAAGAAAGCCATCAAGACATGATAATATGCAAGAAGATCCAATTCTCTGCAGATTGGACAGATTCCTTGTTTCTCTAGATTTTGAAGCTAAATTTCCTGGTGTAGCTCAGACTTTGTTGTCATGAAACTGCTCAGATCATTCCCCAGTGCTTATGACTACAGGTACAATCTTAAGAAATTCCACCCTGGAATGGAATTTAATGGATCTCCAAGTTACATTTTTGCAAAGAAATTGCAAAACCTTAAATACTTTATAAAAAGATGGATTAGAGTGCATTATGGTCAGGTCAAGAGACGAAAAGAAGAACTAATTGAAGCCATAGACTGCCTCAACAAGAAAGAAGAAGGAACTGGACTTTCTACTTCAAACATCATAGATAAAGCACAAAGGAAGTTAAAGCTCAAGCAACTAAGGTACAATGAGTACAGAAAATGGCTTGCTAGAGCCAAGATAAACACCTAAAAGAAGGAGATTCTAACACTAAGTATCTTCATCAACTTGCTAATGGCATAAGGAGAAGGAATACTGTGCATAAATTACACATTGATGGTGAAGACAACTTCAATCAAGATGATATAAAAGCTGAGTTCTTCAATTACTTCTCAAACTTATTCAAAGATAAACATTCATGGAGACCATCTCTAGACAGTGATCTTTTCACAAAAATATCTTTTGAAGAAAGTCAGTGGATGGAGAGACCTATAAGTGAAGATGAATTTTGGGGGATTATAAAGAGTTGTGGCAAGAATAAGTCTCCTGGTCCAGATGGGATACCAATGGAGTTCTACCAAATTGCATGGACAGTTATAAATGATGACTTAATGAAGGTAATCAAAGAATTTTATGAGGAAGAAAAGCTCAATTGGAGAATAAGCTGCTCTTTATTAGTCTTATCCCAAAGAAAGAAGACTCCAACACTCCTCAACAATTTAGACCTATAAGCTTAGTAAGCAGTGTCTACAAAATAATGTCTAAAGTAATGGCTGCAAGACTTAAAACTGTCATTCCTAAACACCAAGGGGCATTTGTCAAGGGCAAGCTGATCCATGATGGTATCCTCATTGCTGGGGAATTACTTGATGAAAGACTGCAGACAAACATCCCTGGTATATTATGTAAACTAGATATAGAAAAATCTTTTGATAACATAAGCTGGTTTTGTGTGGATAATATACTTCATGCTGCTGGGTTTGGATGGAAGTGGAGAAGATGGATCTACTGGAGTCTCTCATCAGCACAGTCATCTATTCTTGTGAATGAAAATGCAACAGATACGTTTAAACATCAAAAAGGGTTAAGACAAGGTGATTCATTATCACCCTTCTTATTCATTTTAGTTGCAGAGATTTTGACTAAGTAATTAAAGAGAGCTGAGGAACTTAATATGTTATCTGGATTCAACATTGGCAGTGATATCAAGATAACTCATTTGCAATTTGCAGATGATACCCTCCTATTCCTTGATGCAAAGGAGGAGGGAGTGGAGAACCTAGTAATAGTACTAAGAGTATATGAGGCTATTACTAAACTGAGAGTTAACTTGGATAAAAGCTCAGTCATAAGCATTGGAGCAGATGAGAATATTCAAGACCTTGCTAACATCCTTCATTGCAGAATTGAAGGCCTTCCATTCAAGTATTTGGGTATTCCAGTAGGAAGCACAACAAATCAAACTTCAATATGGGAAGGAATCATTGATAAGTTTAACAAGAAACTTGCAAAATGGAAGACAAGGTTCTTATCAAGAGCTGCAAGAATTACACTAATAAACAGTGCACTTATGAGCTTACCAATCTATTTCATGTCTCTCATGAAGTTACCTTCTGATGTGGAGGAGAGATTAAGAAACATAATGAGGAATTTCTTATGGGGCAGTACAAATGAGAGAAAGAAGATCTGCTGGGCAGCTTGGCACAAATTATGCAGGTCCAAGAAGCAAGGTGGTGTGGGTCTTAGGAATTTAAGGTCATCAAGCAAGCATTACTTGCTAAATGGAATGGAAGATATATCAGTGAGCAAGACTCCATGTGGAGGAAGGTAATTCAGCTAAAGACTAAATCAGAGTTGGAAGATCTATGGCCTATGAAGTACAAAGAACCTTATGGGAATGGATTCTGGAAGGGCATTCAATAGGAGAAAACACTCATTCAAATGCTGACTGACACCAAAATTGGATGTGGTAAATAGGTGAGATTCTGGGAGGATAAGCGGATGCATTTTGCAGCACTCACAAGAAGGCATACAAAGCTGCTGCCAATAGACAAGCCAAAGTTGTTGATTTTATTCACCAAGGAAGATGGAGTACTCAGCTCAAAGGTCATCCCTCACCTGAAATAATTGAAGAACTCAACAGTTTACTCACTATCATTGGTGACCCACTTACACTCTCAGAGGATTCTGATAAGATATCTGCTATTGCATCCATGGATGAAAACTACAAGTATACGGTCAGAGAAGGGTATCATTGGCTACAACATCAAATGGGGAGAAACATCAATGGCCAGGCAGATAATGACTATGCTCATATCTGGAAAAAGCATGTGCCTAATAAGGTACAACTATTTATCTGGTTCGCCACCAACATCGATATCCCTACTGTAGACAACCTCAACAAGAGGGGTTGTCAGATAAATGAAGTTAATTGCTGCTTCTGTAATGGTTCAGAAGAAACTGTGAAGCACCTGATGCTGCAATGTCCATACTCTCTACAGGTCTGGGACTATTTCACAGACATTAGCTACACGGATTGGACTAATAAAGATACAATGCAAGAGCAGCTAATACAATAACCTCAACATACAGGGAGAAGTCTGGCTAGAAAAGCCTGGAAGTTAATTTCATATGCCATAATATGGTGTATATGGAAGGAGAGGAACATCAGGGTTATGGGTAAGAAGAGGGGGAAAGATGCAGAATCCACAATTATTATCGTTAAGGCGCTTATATACAAATGGGGAGCTGTTTTCAACTGGTTTAACAGTTATATTGTAAGATATTTTATTATAAACCGGGAAGCAGTCATAGAAGGAAATTAGAGACTGTAATGTATACATTGTTGGCTTATGGTTTGGCTGTAAGATGTACTTTTTTTCTTTCTCAATAAAAATCTTAGCCCTTTCCTGTAAAAAAAGAAAGAAAAAAAGACATGATAATTGACATATCAAACTATAGATAATTGAGATGATGTACATGTCCTAATGATACTATCTGCAGTTGTTTGTCGCCAATATTCTCACAAAACTTTGATTATTTAGGAAGATGATTACCTAACAGAGCCTGATCTACTAATCATACATTTCTATCAAGAACATATGGTTTCGCCTAATCACACATTGCTATCAAGAGCATATGTTTTCTTGATTGCTTTTCAGTCGATGCATGCAAAATCTCCAACATATCTATAGAGTCAATAATGATACATTCCACGGATTTTACTATAGCACAAACTTGCATATGCTATTTTTACCTGGCTATTTGTGGCCTTCAAAATTATCAGAGGCCTACCGAAAAGGGTCATTTCAATTCCTCAGATCAGGATGGATTTGTGTTTGTGGTGTTCTATATCAGGGTATGCAGCTTCGCAAATTCTATTTCAATGGAAAACAATGGTTAATTTATAAGTTTTGAATGACTGTTGTTTTGGAGATCTATTGGGCTTTTGCCCTTTGTAAATAGTAATACTCATGTAATAATTCTTTTTCCTTAATATATACCCTTTCTCTTTCACTTTTTTTTTTCTCTCTAATCAATTCTTTTTTGTTAGCCGATAAACTATCTATGGAGTATTAATTATTTGTGTTAGTTGTACAATTTTATGTTAGATTAATTAAGTTATAGTTAGAGTGTTAGAGAATTATGGTTCATACAAAGATTATGTGTTGGATTTGCAGAAGAAGATTAAGTTCTTCGAAATACGAAAAACATGGAACATACAAGTTAAATGAAAAATAGTGCGAGGAAACTCAGATTTATGGCATACGATCGCCATTATATGAAAAATATGTTTTTTTTTCAAGAGTTTATGGGATTCACTTGACCCAGAATCCACGGATATTGTTACAATATATTAACCGACTCTTAGAATCGACATGTACAAACTCGGCATAACTGCCGATTCTGGGTATTGTTCTTTAAAATGAAGAACACCAATCAGAATGGGCAAATATTTTTGCGACATATGTGCCGATTTTGATTGTTGTTCTTCGAAGATACATAACATGGATGAATAACCTTGTGTCATGCAAGTGTCACATCCGTAGATTGCTTTTGAGCCTAGAAATATTCAAAACGTTTCAAAACATTTGGTTTGAATTTATTTCCTTCTAATTTTCGATCTACTTTGAAAGAAATAAAGATAGATGTGAAGTTTTAAGCGTTGGTGTTAGAGGTAAGGACGGAAACATAATCTTAACGAGTGAGAATAACTTGGTATTTTTACCTTATTTAGATATCTTTTATCCCTGCCCATGGCAAGTTTAAGATTGATAGGCCTCAAATTAACCAAGATATCACAAATTTCAAATGACTCTTTGTTTTGTTGGGCTGTTTTACCAAATCGTTCAAACTCGGACTTTATGTTGAAAGCAAACCTAAGTTCTATTATGTTGTGAAGCAAGGAGGACTCTCAATGCGAAAGAGTAAAGAACACAATCATGCACTTCTTCTCAAACGGGTTTGGCAAATATACGCTCAACCTACAACAACATGGAGTCAACGATCTGCCATACAAAGTACCTGTCTGATTGTTGCACCCTGCCAATGCTTCCTAAGCCACAATCTACTGCAAGTCCTACTTGGAAAGGCCTGGCAAAGATATCTCCATTTCTTCGCAGCCACGCCTTCTCAATTATAGGGGATGGGAAATCAACATCGGTAACAGACAATTGGATGCCTCACTTTACAGAGTTTGCTTTTTTGCTTTCCTCAAGGCCAGGGAATGCAGTTGCTTCTTTGATTGAGCCTCACGCTAACACTTGGGATCAGGATCTTGTTCATCAATTGTATCCACCTCATGTTGCATTACGGATCCTCGCCATCCATCTACCTCAAAACCGAGGGGTGACAGAATTATTTGGCCTTACACGCCTTCAGGCCAATATTCTGTTAAGACGGGTTACCAAAAATTGCTTCAGCAGCATTCCTCAGCTCAAACAGAGTCAAACTTATAGGACATCTCAGGCGCTGCAGCTATTTGGAAATTAACCTGTCCCATGAAAATCAGACTTTTCTTGTGGAAAGTCATTGTGGAAGCTCTTCCAACCTTTGATATTTTGCATGCTCGCAATATTATTGACTCTGGCTGTTGCTCATACTGCAAAGTCTTTCGTGAGACTAGTCACCATCTTCTGCTTAGTTGTTCCTTTGCAATTCAGGTGTGGAACCTTTCGTGGTAAGTCATACTCAGTATGGACATCACCAGGCCACCGGATTACACATAACCAACTTCTATACAACAGCTTCTGCACCTCAACATTCCGGAGAAACAACAAAACCTTCTCATATATACGGCATGATATATATGGCTGGCTAGAAATGACAGAATATACAACAGAGCACATCCTACACCTTGGCAGACACATCAACCAATCCTAGTAATGTGGAAAGAATTTGAATGGGCTCACACTCATGTCATACCTTACCTCCCGGATCTTACACCACAACCACTCCAACCTTGCTACCTGTCTCCAGTCCACAACCATTCATATAGCATGGAAGAGACCTCATCAGAACTGGATAAAGATTAACATAGATGGTGCGTCCAAGGGTAATCCGGGTACAACTGGTGTGGGAGTAATTGCTAGGAATGCTGATGGAGAACTTGTACAAGCTATGGTAGTATTTTTAGGAGTCACTTCTGCGATTGCAGCTGAATCTTGGGGTTTATTGACGGCGGCCCGCATGATCTTCAGACACGGTTGGCAAAAGATTTGGTTGGAGGCAGATTTCAAATCCATACTCCAAATTCTCCATAACGGTCAAGCTGCAGCACCATGGAATCTACAAGGTATTTTGCAGGAGGCGGCTCATATTCTCCAAAGGGTGCCAGATTTGCGTATGACACATGCTTACAGGGAGGCGAACCAGGTGGCGGATAAGCTGGCAAATGAAGCAGTTCGACGACAAAATTGTGATGCACGATTATCAACAGTTATTTGGGACAGAGTAACACCAGCTTTTTTTTACAGCAAATCTTGTTTAATGACCGCACAGGTGTTACAACACCAAGAGTTGTACCTATCCGTCTGTCGAACTACTAATCAACAAACTAAACACTCAATACCATCCCTCAATGCACATTGAACAGGAGCGTTACCTACTTTTCTATTGGTTGGGTGAAAAAAATTTGGAACGTGATTGGTCGGACATTTTATAATCTTAATTCTGATTGGCTGGACATTTTCGGCCATTAAGGTGTTTTGAAATCTGTAGGATCAATGGATGTGAATCGATATGATTAACTCACCCATGCGGGTGATTAATGTAACACAGATGCACCCGTAGAGCACCACCACGGCAAATAACACTCCCTGCCAGAAGGGGGAACTCCACCACCGATCTTTTGCTGGCTGAAAACAGGAAGCCCATCTCTGAATTATTAGTTACTAGATGGGAGCATGGATCCAATGTAACACTCTTGACTGACAAATCTTTTTCACTCCAAAGATCCACCTATATCTGTTTCAACTAAAGATTAATGCATGAAAATAACAAAATCAAGTGTCGTGCAACTGCCAATCGACTGTTGCTGGACGATGGTTGGTACTACTGGGGATGCAGCAACCACACGACAATAGTACTTGGAACTTACGTTAGGAATTCGATTTGAGAATGTTATCGCTATGTTCTTTCCTAATTTCAAATCGGAATGCAGAATCAACAAACTCATTTGATAGAAATTTCAAATTTGAATCATATCTTCACCTTTACTGGAATTATAGAACTAACAGCTAATGCAGGTAGGCATTCGGGTTTTCTTTCAAAACAAGTGGTTCAGTTTGGGGCCTGAAAACATCGGTTACAATCTACAACATCTGACATCTGGAGGCCCTAAAAGACTTTATAGACCGTCATGTTATCAGACGTCTGAACTAGAGCCCGTGCAGAAGCACGGGTTGAACAACCTAGTTATCATAAAGCACGAATTCAAGATATCGTGCTTAGATTTTATTTACACGTCTGATTTGTATTCTACTCTGTGTTTTTATGTTTATTGATTCTTCTTTTTTTGAATTTACCATGAGTCATTGTTTCCACGCTTCTCATATTTGATAAGCTAAATTTTATATCCATGAAAGTTCAGATTTTGACGTAAAACGATGTTTAATGGCAGAGGTAGACCACAAATTTTCTGGGAGCATTGTTTGATCTTCGCCAACGGTACAGCACCACCTAACGGTTTTTACACTTAGTTGGTAGGCTAACTGTATATTTGATGTGACTTATGGATTTAGTGGTCAATTTTGAGGTTACCTCAGACTCTCGAAGGGTTTACAATTTGGTTTTATTTCTTTGACTTCAGGAAAGGGCGTAAATTGTTTGATCCTCACAGATGGCACAGTTGCTTGAGTGGGCGGAAAACCTTATATGCTTCTTATGTCAGTAATAGATCTGCATATGCAATGCAATACACGTGCCTTACATTTATAAAGTGTCATATGAACCTCGGTTGCACATGTAGCAAAGGAACGCCAACAACCCTAGCGTTATCAAAGATGGAATGTTAATTCTCCTTTTTGATAATGTCCTGCAAAGAGTGTAATTCCAACCTGAAAATGTTCAACAGCTCTTTTACCTTGAACATTGCAGCTTAGTTAAACCTAGATATATAGATCTATAAATTACAAATCCAATTACACATGTCAATTGTTATAGCACTGATCTTTCCTGTTGAAAAATACTCCCTTGGTAAGCTATTACGTCTGTTAAAGGTACTACATCTGAATGGTACAATCTGCCGAGAGGCGAGAGTGGTGCTACTTGAAATTATCCATTTTGCTTGCTAGAGAATTTACCCACTGGGCTCATTTTATGAAACTTTTGTTAGAAATGGTTTTGCAGGTTTTTTAATGAATGGTGATTTAGGGGCTTCAAAAAAAATTGAAGCCCCTCATATTTACTTAGGGGAGTGCGATTTCAGATAGGGGGGTCATCTTCTCCATCTCGTGTTTTTTTCTTCCTTCTTCATCATAGGTAGCATCAATATTGATTTTAGTAAAAGAAAAAACAGATTTTGGGGCTCCCCTAGAATCTCGAGTGTTACCGTCTCAAAATTTAATCCGAAATTTCCAGATGCCTAGAGTTTTTACTGTACAAAAAACAGTACTTAAAATTCAATTCCAATAAATCTTGTATATGGAATGGTGATGTCTGTGAAGATGGTGCCTGAATGTGAACCGGAAGAAAGGGAATGGTGATGGATGGTGGTCGTGAATTGTAAAGCTCCTCCCTGTTTGTGACATGAAATCAGCGGAAGAGATAAAATCAGTTACTAGGGTTTCGAAATTTGGAGTATTTTGATCCAATCTGAGCTGAAACGAAATTTAAACACAAGGTTTTAGAGTTTGATTGTTTTAAGAGGAACCCATTTTTGGTGTGAGTGTAATTTCATGAAAAGTGTGAGCTTTTAGAAATTTGATGCCTGCAACTTTTCAGATTTTAAGATGCAACTTCTTAGATCTAATAAACTTAGGTCAGTTGAATGCTCAAGAAAATAATAAGCTTAAGCTACGTTGAGGGTGATGTTGTTGTCATCATATTTGCGCTTTGTATTAAGATTCAAACGATTCAAACTCCATTGATACATCAGTTTGAGAAGAACTTGGGATGGACTCCCCCTAACCAGCAATGACTCCCCAAAGTAAAAAGTGAGGGGCTTCAATATTTTTGAAGCCCCTAAATCACGATTCTTTTTAATTAAGTAAGGGTCTGGCTCAAACTATAGAATTGGGTGTGTTACTTATCTACTATCGTAGGGTGATCGTTTTGGAGAATAGAAGTAGGATAATGTTGATTCTTCCATCCAGTTTCGCAGATGCAACATAAAGGAAATATATCAAGTATATGATGGTGCTTTCTTTGCATTTGAATGGGTTTTTTGTTTTGTTTTTATTGTTTATTAGGGTTTTGAAACTGAAACTGAAGTAGAATTTAAGATGGGGAACTAAATAAACCAAGAAGAAACTACGAAGAAGAAGATCGACCCAGTTATAGCTAGAAAGGGAAAAGAGGATGAATGACTGTTGCAGAATTTGCGTTGATCAGCGAACCAGAAAGCCAATAGGACACTGGAAGCTTAGGTACCTAAAACAAAAAATGAATGAAGGATTGATCACCATGCTTTTGTGTTATTTAGTTTATGAAAGTTTCATAGTTTCTGCTTAAGTTGCCTAAGTTTATACATAAATCAATTAACTTTGTACAAACTTATAATTTGGTCACGTTTCTTTCAAAATTCTACACAATTTTTTTAAAAAACAGTAGCGGTGATTAAGTCCAAGTTGAAACAACAAAAAGTTCTACTCGATGATACTTATTCATCGGCATTTATCCTTGGGCTCAAAAAGAAGCTCTGTTTAGTAATGGTAGTGCAAGTCTGTCACATGTCTGCAGCCACAATGAAACATGTTTTCAATTAGCATGAGCCACTATCTATTTGGATGTTACATCTATACAAAGTTTCTCGGTTGGCTCTGTTTTTTTATTTCAGTCCTATTTCTATTTTTAGACATATTTTTCCCTAAAACTCTCGAGTATACCCTTGATCTTTAACTCATAAATATATTTTTAGCATGATCCAATATAAAAAAAATCTCAAACCATAGTTGTATAATAAGGGAAAAAAATATACCAATATTTTTTATTTATTTATCCTTCATTCAATTTTAAGAATAAATTTCACAAAAAGATTATACATTTTGGGTAATAATACAAGGATACTTTGGGAAATCACTTGGTCTCCTTAATATTTTGACTTTATCAATTATGACTGAAATAAAAAAACTGAGGGAGTATTGTTTATTTTGTACGTTTATTTTTTTGAAGGACGTCCGTCTCCGTTTGCGTTACATTAAGATTATAATATGATGAATCCGGGGTACTTTCGCCTCATACCACTTTGGTTGAAATGGGAAACCTCGAACCGGTAATCCAACCTATTTCTGCTTTTGATGAATTCAAGACTATACCTACATACGAACAACCAAATACCCTTTTTGTAAGGGTCCCAAGACTCACACCAGTTTAAAACTGTTTGATTGGTTGAGCAATATATGTGACGAAGACCTAATACTGTCGTCAGAAGTATGTAAGGTTTTAGCCTACAGAAGTATGTGGCGGTCGAACCCTAAACTACATGGTTGAGAACCATGTGCTCTTCCATTTGAGCTAAAACATCAAGTATCATTTTCTAATGCGAGCAGAACTAAATATAATGACACGTAAAATGCAAGTGATTCGGAGGCATAAAGGGATACCAAGAAGAGGGTTTACCTTATCCCCTGCCAAAGCGGCTGAGAACTTCAGGTTGTCGTCCGGGATACTTGCTTACAATTCTTTCCAAGTCTTTATGCAAGATAATCTTACAATGTGGCCTTTTTCATATTCTGTTTAGAGATAATAACCCTCAGCTAAAAAATTAAAACACGATTGAGGTATTAACCTCTAAAAGAAATTAATAATCAAAAATCATTAAAGAGTGAAAACTTGCTAAAATTTTATAAACGACTAACACATCAACAGATTAGAGATAAAGAAGAAACCATGCTCCCCATTTGGTACACAAAGATATTCAATAAAAAATAAACCTTTCTGATTCAATTACTCTATTCATCAACAAATTCATAAAAGGGATAAGTAGGTGTTCAAGAAAATTTCAAATTTGGATACCCTAAAAAGAAACTGATATAAACAACAAATTATAATAATGAGGGAAACAAAACGCTTTTGCACCAATTTTATAAAAATCAACAAAAATACACGTCACAGTCAGGGTTGCAAGACATAAATTAGACTTAACCTCTGCTAAGCTTTTTAACAATAGATAAATACAAGATTTCATGGTATATTAACTATTATGACAAATATCCTTCAAACATATTTAGTTCTTGCTCTTTGAACTCATCTATGTTCTCTTGGTTTCAGATGCTTTGGTTTTTTTCCCCAACGTCCTCCCTCTCTTTACAAGGTGAATATGTAACTAGGACTTTGTACATTTTAGGCAGCCACCTAGAATGGATGGTGTGATAGGTTTCTTGCCCAAGTCTGTTACGACGCCATTGCGCATTACTATAACATATTAATTCCTCTTTACAAGGAGTATATCTTTTCGTTTTGAAATATGACATTTGCCGTTTTACACTTTTAACACTTCCAAATAACCAATTACTGTGTCGAATTCCAGCTGATTTGTGCATTGTTGAATATTTTTAACAACTTCATCTTTCTAGCACTAAGATTTCAGGTCACCAACCAGGGACTGCAGACACTAAAATTTTAAGTCACCGACCAAAGACGATAGATGGACCAAAGAGTCTCGAGTCCTTAAATTTTGGTGATGATGTTGTTACATCTATATAAACAAAATTCATTTTTTTATATTTAGGCTTTCTTTCTGTAATTATTAAAAGCATGGCGCCGATTTAATTAGATAACCTCTTATTTAATTTCTAATTTAATTATTGACTTAGATTGTCCAATAACTATTAAATATAAACAATGTAGGATAAGAAACTAAATTGCGACAATTTTAATTTATGTTGTGGTGTGATGAAGGGCGTCAAACGCAAATTAACAATTATTTATTGGATAAATAGTAATTGTTGCTTCAGCTGTACGTTGCAATTGCTAATATACTATATTATTCATGTTTTGAGAAATCGGTCTATTTTGTTTTTAGTAGGTTAGCTTCGTTTCAACCAAGACATGTTTCATCGAATCTTAACGGCCGGGGAGGGGGGAACCCCCGCCACTCCCAATTGACAATTATGATCTTACTAGGTGCGTTATTTATATTAATCCACACAAAAAAAATACAGAAAACCGTAAATCATATTCAATAACATAACATGATAGACTGGGATGCATTTATTTTAGATTACCAAATTAATTAGAAATGTTTTAATGCATCTGGACATAAAATTAACAATGTCAAATAAGAAATTAGATTGCGACAATTTTAAATTATGGTATGGTATGACGAAGGCATGTCACAACAAATTAACAATTATCTATTGTTGCTTCAGTTGTATGTTACAATTGCTAATTAACTTTAATATTCATGTCCTAATATACCAGTCTATTTTTTTTTTCCGAGTAAGTTAGCTTCATTTAAATTGGAACATGTTCCATCGAATCTGAACGGCCGGGGCGGGGCGAAGCCCCGCCACTCCCAATCAACAATTACGATCTCAGGTGCATTCTTTCATGTTAATCTACAGGAAAAAAAAATAATGCATGAAATTGTAATTCACATATCATATCCAATTGATAACAAGATAGTCTGTTTGCATTGATTTAATATTTCTAAATTAATTAGAGGTTTTTTGTATTGAAAAAAATAATAATTGAAAAGAATTAGAGATGTAATGCATCTTGACAACAAATTAACAATGTCGGATAAGAAATTTAAATTATGGTATGGTGAAACCCCGCCACCAGCATATTAACAATTATCTTTTCTTTTTCTTTTTTGAATGGAAAAAATTAACAATTATGTATTTTAATTGTTGCTCCCGTTGTATTTTGTAATTGCTAATTATCTTTATTATTCATGTTTTAAGATATCGAACTATTATTTTTCCTGAAGTTGATTAATTTCGTTCCAATTAAGACATGTTCCATTGAATCTAAACAACCGAGGCGGGCGAAGCCCCGCCATTCTTATTCAATAATTACGATCCTACTAGGTGCGTAACACGGGTTACCAACTAGAAATAAGAGGCCACTTCAAAATTTTAATCTAAGACTTTATAGCTTCCTAAAAAAATTTACTTTCATAATCCAAAGGCCAAATACAACTAGATGTTCTATGAGTAAACTTCGAAGGGTATTATTCTCCCTTTCCTTTCTCCAATCACGTAATTTAAAGCACAAAGATTATGCAAGTAAGTCGTTCGTTTCTAGGAGAATGAAAACTTTATGCATTTTGATGTAATTACGTTTCTTACTGCTTCTTTCTCATAATACGATAGGTATGTGGAATGCACTAAATTGAAGTTTAATAAGATACCCTATCCTGACATGTCAACCAATGAAGAAAACGATACAACAAACTGAAGTTTATAAAAATTTGGGTTGTTTAATTATTCTTTGCATGGTAGCTTATCTATTGGATTTCTTTGTAGGAGTTTATTTTGTGCTCAGTGAGCATTTTTCTTTTGACATTTAAACTTAGTATTTAATGGTTATTAGTAGATAATTTATTTTTGAGGGTTATTAATTAGTAGGTTATCAAATGAAGATCAATGATTTATGAATTACTTTTAGATACAAGAAAAAATCAATGATCTATTCATATACTTTTAGACTCAGAAAAGATCGTGACAAAAATCTGCAGATAATTGTAAGATGTTTTTTCGTGGATGAGTATACTATGATGAGCTTAAGTTTAATGCTTTTTCGTGAATGGGTATGTTTTTTCTGTGAGTATACTTTAATGGTAATCTATATTTTCCACTTTAATCGAGATGTTTTCATTATAACTAAAAACAGGGGCGGGGCGGAGCCCCGCCACACTATAACAGGAACAATCACCCTACCCGGTGCGTAGCACGAGTTGCCGACTAGTAATGAATAATAGCTTTATCTTCAAAAAAAAATGTTGTGAAGAAGAACCTCAATTACCCGTTGATCCATGAAATTTTCAATCAAAAAGTTAATTTTAGAAATATGACATTTTTATTTTGAATAACTTGATTTTTATGAGATAGAATCTTATAAACAATAGTTCAATTTCACAGGACAAAGAGAATATATTTTATTTATTTTTTGTGATAAAAGCAGTAAATTATACTCCCCCGTTCCAAGAAAATAGGTCAGTTTGACTTTTTTCTACTTTTTTCCTAAAATTTAGGAAACTTAATTAAACTAAAAATATTTGACTTAAACTTGTTTTTTTTTTTTTACTAACCTATGATACATGTCAACGATAAACCAATCATGAAAAAAAAACTAGTTTAAATTAAATATTTTTAGTTCAATTAAGTTCCCTGGAAAAAGTCAAACTGACCTATTTTTTTGGGACGGAGGGAGTAGTTGAGAAATTTTGATTTCTGGTAGTAAATTGTACCAAAAAACGACTTCACTACCGAGTCACCGACCCTATCATCCATTGTGACTTTCTTCAGAACAGTCAAGGTAAAACGAGGGTGCATATTGTTTGACAAACAAATATTCCCACTCTCTCTTTCACCCTTTTCTCTTGTCACTCTCTCTCCATGATATCGATAGAATCAGTTAGCCAATAAAACACGCCAAGTGGGAGCAGCACCACCAAATTTCCGAACCAGATCAG
>JAJJMA010112193.1:6105-16323 GCA_023529015.1 Papaver nudicaule | reverse complement strand
TCAATGTACAACTAAGTGGGTTTGAGTCATCATCTGGAAAATGGTTAGGCGCTCTAGTTAGTGGACACATGATTACGGATCAATATTGTACGTGATTAAATCTTCGTATGCTTTACTATTTGATCAAATATTCATTTGATTACTCATTTGATGTTTTGATTTGAATTCTTGGATATCATTAACGTGACATCTATATTGGAATCAAGAATTCAGGAGATTTAACATTTTTGCTAGTTACTCGTGGAATCTCGCACCGTACTTCCAATGGTATATCTATTTGCGTGATTCGGAACGCCTGAACCAATGTGTTCACTTAAGCTTAACACACAAGGCTTTGTCCACGTTTGTTATGATATGTTTATGCGGAACGTTAAACCACGTTGGACCAGATCCCACTTCCACCTAGGTTCGTCTGGTTAGCCCAACAATACCAAGGAAGTAATGTCGACATTATAAAGTTGGTGACGACATTTGGAAGTAATAACATCTAAGGAGATTTTCGAAACTAAGGACACGTTTTCAAATTGAGATCTTTCCCAGGGATCATATTTGGTAAGCACCATATTTCGAATTAATACGAAATATCTAAATATACTTAAGATATTATTTGCTTTGATTGCTCTTGGCTAAACATGTTTCGAAAATATATTTTCTTTATGGAATATATTTTTCTTAAATGTAAAATGCTAGAGCATTAGTTCTCATTAAAAGCTATGGGACTAAATGGGGAATTTCGGAACTATTATGTAAATGTGCTTTGTGGAATTTCCGAAATTAACTTTGCCTAATTTCAAAGCTAAAGCCTTAGTCAATATAAATAGGAGTGGTATCTCTCCTAAAAGCTTTAATCCCCTTGGCCAAGCTCTTCTTCGGAATTGTAAGCTTGTGTTGCCGCTTTTCTTTTCAGTTACCTTTGAGCTTTTGCTCTCGGTCTAGAATTGCGTGAAAGTCTTCTCTCGGGATCGAGAAGCCTAGAAGTACCTCTTACGGGAAACTAGTTTATGTTTACTAGTCTTCTTTGTATTGTACTTGTGTTCTGTTCTATCACGTCTATCAAACCTAACAATCTTGTTTATTCTAAGGTCCTTCTCTTCTGATATAAAGCCACTCAAGATCGTTGTGATTAGAACATAATCTTTATCTATTAACCTGCCGCTTTCGGTTTGTGTGCCTAAACTATTGATATTGAGTGGAATCAAGATCGTTGTTATTGGATTTGTTCTTTGCAGGTACATCGTTCTTCACGGTCATATCATTTCGTACTTGCTACAGCTATCTGCTTGATTCCAACTGGGACGACAAGGTTGTTCTTTCGGGAGTTTAGGTTTTGAAACCTTGATCGATATCTCGAGGTGTTGATTGCCTAAGTAAACTTAATAACCTCGCTCTGGGTGTGAAAAGACTTCGGTAAAATATCTGTTAGTTACCAAGGATATCATCTAGCGATTTGACCTGCCGCTATTTGGTTGTTGTCCATAAGGTTGTAATCGTTCGATTGTAGGTCGGGTAGCGATAGTCCTCGCGACGGGCTGTGAGGAAACTCTTGCGTAAGACTGTAACGGGCGTCTGTTTACGTAGGGGGGTACATGTGCGTGACCATCTTGCTGTGGTTGGAGGCGTAGGAATACCGAGGGGAAATCTTTGTGACTAATAGTCGTATTAGGGTCATATTGTCTGCACCAGCTAGTCCGAAGTCTGAGAGTATGCGTGTTGGCGGCTTAATTCTTAAGAGTATTCAAAACTGGACTAGGCCCCGGGGTTTTTCTACGAGTTTGTAGTTTCCTCGTTAACAAAATCTTGTGTGTACTTTACTTTACTTCCGCATTATATTTGAGTCATCTTATATAATTAAAGTATCGTACTTGGTTGGTTGACATAGTCTTTCGGATTCTTGTATTGACTCCCTTGTGTAAATCAATCAGATCTGAAAGAGATATTGTTCTTGAGTTCTTGATTACAGGAACCGGTCAAGGTTTGACTTATAGGTGGACTAAAATAAAAGATTGGTGGTGTACTCGGTACCCTCGTCTTTACATTCATACTTCATTTTCTATACAACAATTCATCAAAGCCAGGAGTGGAGAAATTGTTTAGTATCAGATTCAAACCCAAATAATCCATTAAAAGCTTGACATAAAGGTGGACTGCACAGTGCGTGGAAGTCGGAAATGGGGCCTCGGAGAAGGACAAGGTACGAGCGTATTTAAACGCACTTGACAAGGACCATCCATTGTACGATAGACTCTTCTCCAAGAATGTAGAGATGTTGCAAGATCTTCAAAAATATCAAAAGGAACGGATCACGCTGGAGGAAATTAAACAACCTATCGCTAGAAGAACAAGATCACGCAATGGATAATCAAGCAGGAGATTTTTCAAAAAGGGAAAGGCAGAATGATAATGGGAGACATGGAAATGAAGGCAAATTTTGTGATGGGAGATATCATGATAAAAGAAAATATAACGACAACAGAGGAACTGATTCTCGAGGAGAATACGAAGGCAATAACTCTCAAAGGGGACACGAGGGAGGTAGAAAGTTTGGCGTGCCAAGATCGGGATTTCCTGCATTTTAAGACAGAAAGCTGCCAAAGCTGTGTGTCCCCATCGAGGACGCTCTCCGAAGCATCGAATAATCCGAGTTGGCAAGTGAGATGAGATACCCAAGGAGCAGGGGAAACCAGCCTAAGCATACTCGGAACTCTAAAGACTACTGTCAATTCCACAAATTCTATGGGCACACAACAGAGGACTGTGTCACGACGCAGGACCAAATCTACTTCTTCATTTCAAAAGGAAAATTCAAACACCTCCTAGAACTGCCAAAACCACCCCCAAGACAACCACAACCAAAAGAGGAAAAGAAGCACGAGGCGTATGTAATAACAATTGATCGAGACATTCCAAGATTCAATGACTGCAATTCAATAGTTCATGCAGACATCTGCGAGCGAAACTTCGAAAGTATCCATACAGTTAGAATTCATAAAAGAGACTTTGAAGGAAAGGAGATATTGAGTGTAGCAGCAAAAGGGCATCTTGAAGAATGGCAGAGGCAACCAGTCTTCTTTTTTGCAGCAGATATCCCTGACGAAGGAAGATTGCACAATGACCCACTGGTTATCACACTACATATCGAGGAGTTGGAAATGCCTAGAATACTGGTACAGTAGAACCTCTATATAAGAATAACCTAGGGACTACAAAAAATTATTCCTATATGGAGGTTATTCTTATATAGAGGTCCACCCTAAAAGTCAAAGAAAAAATATTATACATGCACTTTGGAAAAATACATGTATCATGTACCTAGGGAAAATACATACATGTACCTTGGTAGTAGAAATATTGATTAATATTCTTTCAATTTATATGTACTATATATATATATATATATGAAATTTTCTATAACACAATTCAAACAAAACTCAACCATGGCAATGCCTATATTTTTTTTTATATTATATAATGTTAGTTATTCTTATATGGAGGTAAATTAGTTAAGACGGGACCAGAAAAAATTATTACTTATTCCAATGTGGAGGTTATTCTTAAATATAACTGAGCCCAAGTCGGGACCAGAAAATTTTATTTTTATATGGAGGTTATTCCTATATGGAGTATTCCTATATAGAGGTTCTACTGTAGATCCGGGAAGCTCTGTCGACATACTCTCCAGGGAAACACATGATAAGCTGTTGGGAAAGAATGTTGCTTTGGTACCCTCCTCGTACAACGTTTATGGTTTCAATGGAAAGCCTTCGATGCCAAGAGGAGAGCTATCTTAAACAATCCATATAGGAAAGCTGGAGCTACCAACATCATTTTGCGTGGTCAACTCTCTGATCTGAGAAAAATGCATCAAAAGACCGGTGAATGCCCCGACAGTTATGTAAAGAGATTCAGAGAACAAGATCTCAGATGCTGCACTCCAGACATAACGGAGCCACAGCTGGTGGAAGTCTGTACCAGTACCATGACTGTTATCTATTGAGCTCTCCTGAAGGATCTTCAATTCCAGACTCTCTCTGAACTTCAGGAAGCAACAACACGATCAGTCACCATAATGCATACCTTGAAGGAAAAAGCTCAACTACTGAAGTACGGAAAACTTCACGAGGCCGACAAAGCCCCCATGCCTAGGAGCTCGCTCTCGACACAACAGAAAAAAGAAAGCAAAAGAACGTCTTTTTGAACACATGGTACAAGACTCAACTTCAACGACCATGATGAGGGACGTGACGCCAATGCAAGAGGAAGGCTCACGACGACAACAACATGGGATCGACTTGCTGAATGACGTCTCAACAAGCGAAGCAAGAGAGCTACTAGACTCCTGGGTTCGAGACAAATTCGTGGAATTGCCCTAAGTTTTGAGAGTTCCCACTACCGAAGAGATGGAGCACCCCCGGTATTGTCACTACCATAGGAGAATCATCCATGCCACGGCCCAGTGTTACAGCTTCAGACGTATCCTCAGAGACCGTATCCTCAAAGCTAAGGCGTATTCTCACGAACTGCATCAAGGACCTCCGCGCATCCAAACTCTCACTGTCCACAAAGAGCCCGTGAATCAGAGGGTGGAAAGTCTAATGCACCAATTATGTGAAATTCTTTGCTTCTCAAAGCCTCAACGCAAAGATATGTTTACAACACTTAACTACGTGGTGTCAGGGAGGCGACTGCCGCTTGAAGTGAGAGAGGATCAACACCCGCCAACTCAAAGCAAACCTTCAGTGAATTATGATTGGGGACTGTTAGCCAGACAGGGTTGGGGACTTCTCACCACTGTGTGTCTGCGTGAAGATCACTGGTATTGTCACTACACGGAGTTGTTCACTCTCCAGCGACGTTGGAAGATCTCGAAGGAAGATCAGTGCTGACCTATGGACAAGTAACTCTACAAGTAAAGGTGGATGAAGTACAGACAGAGGCTGAACTCCACGTTGCCACACAAAGTTTGGATTACGACATGATTTTAGGCCACCCTTGGTTCAACAACAATCAAAGCCTGCTCAACGGGACTACAACTCCGCCAGAAGCCTCGACTCAACCTGAAGTCCCCCAAGTGGCAACAATGTCTCTGCATGGAGTATCAGGGGCCTCGGCAGATCTCGAAGAGGAATCAACGGGAGTTACACTCCCGCGAAAGGTCAACGTCGCTCTCATCACAAGGTACGAGTGGACCACACACCTTGCTCAATATTTTTGAAAATGGGTAACCCTTTCCTCTAGTCGCAATACCCTTAACATACTATTTAACGGGTTGAACATGGGAGGCGGAAGCACCAAGGATGAACAGGCTACCGACTGCTCTCGAAGATCACTCCCACGCAGGAGGGATCGCAAACCCAGAGCTCCATCAACTAGCAATAAGGACTTCAAAGTAGGGGAATGGGTAATGAAGATAGCCCGCCAAAGAGGAGAGCGGCCCAAGGGACCCTACATAGCCACAAGATCTACACTGAATGGATATTACCGGATGGTTTCGTTCAGAGATGGATATAAGGATACATTAACAGTAAAGAAAGGATGGGTTGAAGCATATTGTGATTAATTCTTAGTCATATAAAAAAATAGAGATCTCTCATATATAGTCAAAGCATGAAACCCACTCCCTCATTGTCTTTCAAATAACTAATAATAATAAAAAACCTTTCCTAAACCATAAGTCCAGAAACAAAAGCAATATACTCAAAAAAAGACCAGACAACACGATAGCCCCAGCTTTCTCATGGACATCTCTCATCTCGAAGAGCACGTCTGGATCCTCTTTGAACCTAGCATCCAGTTCAACAACCTCCTTTTCTTTCATGGCGAGAGCATCATCTGTAACGGCATCAGCCTGAGCATTGGAACGCTTCCGCTGTTCGAACCTCTCCTGGAGCCAAGTCACATTAAAAGATTGAGACTCAGTAGCAGCTATAGCGTCCTCCCAATCCTGCAACATCTCTAACCCCACGCATGGAGTACTCACGCATCTCAGCAATTCGCTCCAACAAGACTCCAACAAAGCCTTCTGCCAAAGCACGGTTGGCATCTTCACTGGCAATATGTCCAAACTCGTTCCAAATACGCATATACATGTCATGATAGGTTCGCGGTATGACAAAACTACCTACTGCCACTTGGTTAGATCTGACTCTGCTCAGGAGGGGAAACGCAACACCATAATTTGGGTAGAGAGCACTCATCCTAGCCTCAACAGCCCTCATCTCGGCATCAGTAGTGTCCTCGGAGTCGGAGTCCTCGATCTCTTCAGTATAGCCGTCATCAACGACTTCGTCATCTGCATTGTCATCCACGGACATACCCATAGTGAAGTTAGTGGAAGGATCTGCACGAAGATCGTCAGTGTCTTTGGTCATCATCATTTCATTGCGCATGAGCCCGCCGACTCCCTCCATGAACTAAAAAGGAAAAGAGAAAGGAAAATGGGAGTTAGTAATCACATGAAGCCAAAATAGTTGTTGCGCTCGTGAAGAATTTGAGGGTAAAATTCACACAAAATCTTCATTTTGATGTCTATAACTATGTGGTAAAATTTCATGCAATAACCCTACACGGTTTGAGAAATATGGCGTGAACACTGAGGAAAAGAGAAGCTGTCAAAATTTCCTGCGCCAGCAACTCTCGTCAGGAAGAAACAACCATTCTGAGAAATCTACAAGGAATTTTTTAGATATTTTTGGACAAAATATCTTTCGGTACGTCTTCCAGCACATACTAAAATTTCATACTGATTCAACAAGGGGTTTTGGAGATACAACACAAATACTACAGCATGTGCGACGCATACCGTTCAGACTCCTATGCAAAGTTGCGTCAAGAACTGCGGATAACCTATGAGGAATCTTGGAAAGATTTTTGGACACAATGCTCTCCTGGGTGTCTACTATCATGTGTAAAATTTTCATAATGATATGACAAATGAGCTAAGAGATACGATGCAAACACTAGAGGATGCGCAAGAGAGGGACTGTCAGAAATACGAAGAAATACTCCTGGAATTTTATTACTCAACGAAAACGGCAAGGTGAATGCTCTCAAATTCAAGGAATTGTCCTACTACATGATACCTCAGAGTTTTATCTACGAAAGTAGGGGCTGATCATGAAAAACGGAGGTTATATAAGTTTTTCGCGACGACTTTCGTACAATGGTGCAAGTTTGAAATAAGAGAAGAAAAGATGCAATCCACTCACCGTATTGGGACTCGGCGCCTCACGAAGGGGTGAAGAATTATTAGTCCTCTCAAGTACCTCCTGATCTCATCATCAACAGTTGGGGACTCCACGAGTTCGTTGTCTCCTGAATGGTTCGTCTACAGAAAGAAAACATAAGAAATGAGACTCTCGCCGACATTACTATGGATATGAAAGAACCTCTATAGTGGAGAAGAACTCATTACCATCATATCAACGTCCTCATCATCAACAGAAAGCTCATCTACTACCGTCTGAGGAACATATCCTCTAGGAAGCCTCATCCGAGGTTTTTCTCTCCTGGTACCTTGAACGGGAGTTACGTCATCCAACTGAGGACTCGGAGTTGGGCTCACCTGTGGAAGAATAAACTAAGAGTAAAGAGATGGGCATCTAGCAACCAAGAGCGGGTTACAATCAAGCTATCATACCTGGGGAGGGACAATAGGAACATCCCGGCCAACGCCCTGACTGCTGACAAAACCAATGAGGACTTCAAGAGTGTAATTCCAAAACTCATGATATTCAGGAGTCACTCTCGCCGGTCTGTGAGAATAAACGAAAGGGAAATGACGATTGGGATGAAGATACGCATCAAGCGAGGCTCGCAACGCCACTACAGAAGGCATGGGGAGCGACCTCGCGGGGACATCTTGATCGAAACCCATCACTCTCGCGCGCTCTGTCAATATTGTAAGGCATCACCACCTCTTCCCCACGAAAGTAGCCGAGGATGTAACCAGGAGTATTGTTGTTAACGAAGATAGCATGCCCGACAGTAAGACCACTCGACTCTCGAGGCCCTGATCGTATCTCAACACCAGGCGCATCCGTGAAAGTTACAGACTGGACAATCTTGAGAGAAGAATTAGTGTACCAAGGACGTAAATTAATATTCCTCTCGTCATTCAGCAAATCTCCCAGTTTTGGAGAAGCAGTGGGCAATTTGGTGATCCACTGCAAGATTCGGGGGCTCTCACTCAGTTTTTTACCCAAACAATGAGCGTTTGTAGGTCTATGAGCTTCGTAGTGCTCCCATAAGACTACCTGGAGGAATGAGGTATTCAAGTAGGTGCTAACCCACTTAACATCAGATACCGGTATATCCCGGACTAGAGCGTCAAGCTGAGCATACTGAGAACCGAAAAATAGGCTACCGATAGGAAAACTCCGACCCCGAGGAAGGAGAACGACCAAAGGAACAACATGGGGTTCGTGCCAAGGGGAGCGTCACTGAAGATGTCTTTAGACAACCAAAGTACCAGGAACGCCGCGATGCAAAGGGTGCTCTCTGGTTTACCACCGGCGGGACTTGCGCCGCCTGCGTACCAGTGGCGAGTCCATTATATATAATTTTCACTTGCAGAAGCCTTGGCCACTTGCAATTCTTGAATCTTCTTATTCAAAGTTTCGATCATTGCATTTTGATCCGAGGAGTAGCTGCCTGGAAGATTTCCCAATATTGGAAGGTGATATAAAGCAGCAATCGCCTCTAAAGAAATTATGAACTCACCCCAGCTCATCACAAAATTTTTGGTCCCTCTACACCAACGAAGGAGAAAGGTAACGATAGCACTGACATCTTTATATATTTTCAAACTCCCAGTTGCTTTCACCGCATAGAAGATACCTGCTCGCTCTAAAATTGGCTGAACCTTCTTGTTCGTTAACATGAAATCATACCAAGAATACAGCCAATCCAATGCAAGAATATACTTCCGAATTTCAAAACCAAGCTATGGTTTTATATTTAGACCTTGGAGATAATGCAACATATATGAAGTATATCTCTGGGCTCTGTGAGTATATACAAAAGGAGTTGAAGATGTTTTCAGTCGATACTATCACTGAAGCAAGCATAAAAGCTTATGCCATTGAAGGCAGGCTTAAGAAATCTGACTCGAAGGGAAATCCTAAGGGAAAATCTGGAGGTTCCGCCGTTGAAGGAGATGAAAGAAGCAACGAAGAAGGGAAGTTCAACGACAAAGGAGGTTTGATTTGCACATATTGCAAACAAACAGGGCATATTGTAGACAAGTGCTGGGAGAAGCATCCTCATCTAAAGCCAAAAGGGGTGCAGAACAGAGAAGCTAAGAATACAACACTAGTAGCTCAAACTCCAAAAGAAGTCCAAGGGCTAACATAACCTATTTCAACGCTTTCTCTGATGACGGGCGCAATGGAAGGACCTACTAAATATGATCCTAGGGAACGACTCTTCATAGTAAAGATGCAGGTTAAGACATTACTGGTTGATGTTGTTATTGACCCAGGAAGTCAGAAGAATTTACTTTCAAATTTTTTGGTAGAAAAGTTAGGTTTGAAGACATTCAAACATCCAACACCATATCCGTTAGGGTGGCTTCAAAAGGAAGCAGGACTACAAGTTACGCAACAATGCACGTTCAATTTTGCTCTTGGTGAGTCCTACATTGACAAGGTTACATGCGACGTAGTTCCATTGGATGTTTGTCAGGTTATATTAGGTAGCTCTTACTTATGGGATCGATATCGAACTCTACATAAAAGGGAGCAAAATTATACCTTTACCAAAGATGAGAAGACTTTTGTAATACGAGCTATAGACACTCCTCTCGAGGGAGCAAGCTTGATTACAACAACTCAGGCTAAGCGGTTGGTGAATGCTAGTATAAAATTTATTTTACTTGCGAACCGTTCTCTTAAGGAGAAGCCGAGTAGAGTTTGTTTGGAGAATCTAACCAAACGACAAGAACACAACCTAGGAAGGTTGAAGCGGTTTGATCCACCATTATCAAATGAGGTGATAAGATGATCTTGCCACGAGCGGAAGACTTTTTGTTTGATCGGAAAGAACCACTCAGGGATAATTGCATTATGGAGCTAAAGACACGACGGGTAGAGAAGAAGACTTTCCAAATTAGACGTCAAGGTCAAGTTTCAAGCAACGCGAGATGGTTCAAGAGGGAGAAAAGAACTCACGAGTTCCCTAATCTCCATTTCTAACTTTCACAAGAGTTCAAGTTCTTAAAGG
>JAJJMA010112185.1:23874-40885 GCA_023529015.1 Papaver nudicaule | reverse complement strand
CAAGTAATTTTGTATTCAGGTAAAACATTTTGATCCCTTTTCATGTTCTAACATTTCATTAACACGCACTGGGATGAATGTACACATGTTGATTGCCAAAAACTGGAAAGAGTTCCACTACATTGCTAAATTTTAACTACAGGTAGTAACCAGTAAGCTGTGGAGATTATTTTGATTGGTGTTTGAATGTTGTGCTCGAGGATGCTTGGCTAGCTAAAAATGTGAAGAAAAAAGTCTTTCCAATTGGTCTCGTTCGAATGACCCTTCTGTTATTGCTTTTGTCATGGTAAATGAATGTATTTTTTACTAGATACCTAATAATCGATTACCAATTGTATGGGCATCTTCTCCCAAAACCTGTTTGGATTTGGTGAATTGTTCTGTTGGGCTTCAGTCTAGAACTCTCTTTTGTTTTAGGCGGTTCTCTATGGACCAAAAGCAGGGATGAAAGCGACAGAATACCGTCGCCTATACTCCCCTCTCTCTCCTCTTCCCTCACACCCATTGTGAAAGCGCAGTGCCCCTTCCGGAACTGGGAGGAAAGCGAGGAAAGCTTTATCGCTCAAAAAGCGAGTGCACTTTAGCGAGATAGCTTTCCTCGCTTTCAGTTTGACCTTTTTTAATTTACACCCCCGTTACACCGGCTGGCGTTGTCGTATCTATGTGGTTACACCCCGCTTACACTCGCGATTCCGGCCTCCTGAATAACATTTACCCACTCAGATTTTTCCTGTATACAACCTTGTACAGCCTTGAGACGCACTCGCAATATATTGGTTTTTTTTTAATATCACCATGTTGAATGAACTAGGGAGCTCCTTATTTGCTTATTTGCTTATTCGATTACACACAAGTGATTAAAGCGAGCATGAAATGGGTGAAGAGACAATACATTTTTTACTTGTGGGGTTGAAGTGATTACACCCTGTCAGAAAAAAAAAAGATAAGGTGTATCCAGGGAATCACGTTTCTATGGTCACAAGTTAATGCAAGTAAGATTATCTCATACTCAAATATATTTTCTATGGTCACAAATAGTTTGCGCTCACTATATAACGGCACCCCACTTCTCGTTTCAAAATAAATCATTGTTATCTAAACATAAATATGATAAATATTGGGAGACGTAACTTCCACTCCAATGAAGATAACAATATCATCAAAGCTTATTATGCAATCAAGTTAGAAGGAGAAAATCTTAACAACCTAGATTTATGGGCGGCGGTTGTACCTAAGTTTGAAGAATTGAGCGGTGGAAATCCTAATTGTCATCAGATAAGAGCGTTGATGAATAGACGACATATCATCAAGGGAGACATGAGAACTTTTCATAGCTATGTTATAAGATGAAGGCAAGAACATCCTAATTATGATGAGGTTAATGTGGTAGTTTTCTACAATATGGTGATTTCATCCAACTAAAGTACGATACGTTGTTGACAATGATCGACCAGAACTGAAGGCGATAAACCCAAGACTGGCCAACAATCTGAAGATGGGCTTCCTGATGAACGCATCTGGCTCCTGAGTATCCGAGTCACACTCCCAGTTGTTCGCCTCAGGTTCTGATTTATGACCACTGGTTCAACCACTGCCGTCGAAAAGTTGTTTTGGTAATTACCTCTGCTCATCATTTGCTCATGGGTTTTCTTACTTGGTGCAGCTGGCACAAACTTCTGAAGCTCAGCAGTTCCCCATGGACTAGTTGGAAACCTTGATTGGACCTTGTTGTTACCATTCTTCGATGTTGTTTTAAGTAGCGATCTAATGCTCTCATTTACAACAGAAAATTAAACAGAAAAAAAATGAACTTACACATGATTAGCAACATCTTGTGCGCACATTAATCGAATTATTCAATAAACTGCAAACTCAACTTCTAACCATTAGATCTCTAACTGCATTCCAACGTCGGACAAAACCATTTCTACAATGTAATCCACAGAAGACAAATATCATCTAATACCTTATGTTGAGGCAATAAAGGTTCCTTGGAGTTTTCCCTCGCCTTTGAAAGAAACCCAAACCACTCATTCAGAGCTGATCTCTTGTCCTCTGAATCCTTTAATCTTCTCAAAGCCTCAAACTTCCCCGCCCGTTCGATTCTGGCTACCTTCTTTGCCTCTTCAAGTTTTGATCTTCCATCCAACATCACTCTCTCCATCTCACCCGCTACACCAATTAACTTCTTCAATGTACCACCTGTTGCAATTTCCGCCTTAATTTCTTGAACATAATCCACCATCGGATTACTACAACATTTGAACACCTTTACGGCACCTGAGGTAGAGAGGTCTGGGCTTGGTTATACCCATCTCGGTCATGATCTAAACTGTCCCATCTTACACTTGGCCCTTCTTTGTTCAGCTTAGTGAAGCATGTGTTATAGGCTGCATAAAGACTTCACAAAGCAGCAAACTTACCAATAATCTCCACAAGAACAAAGGCCGCCCTTAAAATGATGGAACCGATTTCGATCTCTTAGAATAATATACCGTTCATAGATCTTTGAGATAAGCTTCATGGCGCAATGACAGTCATCGCAGACACGAAGATTTTTCACTACTCGCAGAGGCATTCCTGGGGCAGTCTTAATAAGTCCAAATGCTACTGCAACCTTCTCACTATGATGAAGTAGTGAATTTGCTTTATCCTCTTCCTCTTCCATGTTGATTAATACTTTAGAAGTATCAGGAACATAGCCTGCCAGTTTCAATTTTTGAGCAATTTGATCCAACATCCTGTGTATCTCCTTTGAATACCGATGAGATTTATCTTCCACCACAAAGGAATAAATTCTATTTTCAATTTCGATCGTACTACATCCTGGTATTTTAGATATTTTCTTTGTCTTCATCATCTTCCTTATATTTACAGCTTTTTCCCATTTTCCATTTGCTGCATAAATATTCGATAGAAGCACAAAATCTCCGTGGTGATGAGGTTCCAGTTCAAGGATCTTCTTCAAAACCAACTCTCCCAAATCCACCCTTTTATATAAATTACAAGCTCCCAAAAGGGTTCTCCATATAACAGCATTTGGTGCAAAAGGCATCTTCATGATTAAATCATAAGCTTCATCCACATGCCCATGTCGACCCAGAAGGTCAACCATGCACCCATAATGCTCCACCCGAGCTTTGATCCTGTACCGTTTTTCCAAATCAGCAAATAGTTTTTTACCTTCTTCTAACAGACCACTGTGACTACAAGCAGAGAAGACTGAAACAAGGGTAATTTCATCGGGATTAACCTTTGACTTCACCATAAGATGAAACAGACTAACAGCCTTCTTTCCAAGGCCATTAATGGCTAGGCCATTGATCATGGCTGTCCAACAAACAAGATTCTTATTAGGTATCTCCTTAAAGACTTCCAATGCTCTCTCTATTAACCCACATTTTGAATACATATCTACAAGAGCTGTTTTCACACTAATTTTACCGTCTAAATTGTTTTTCTCAAGATACGCATGAACCCACTTCCCTAATTCAAGTGCACCAGCATGAGCACATGCAGAAAGAACACTAACCATTGTTACCTCATCAGGTTCTGATCCATGGACCTGCATATCCGTAAACAAATTCAGAGCTTCCCCTGAGAACCCATTTTGTGTATAACCAGTAATTATGGAATTCCAAGTCACAGTATCTCTTTCGGACATTTTATCAAACACGGCCCTCGCATTATCAACAACACCACAGGTGCAATAGAAATGTATCAAAGTATTCTTAACATGAATAACGGATTCAAACCCAGTTTTGATAACATGGGCATGAATCTGTTCACCTTCTTCGATTCCATGTAGCCGAGAGCAGACCTTGAATAAAATTGGAAAAGTGTAATCATTTGGAGGGAAACCATGTTGACGTGTCAAGGAATAGAAACGAAATGCTTTATCAGGAGTAGTAGTTTCAGCCAAGTGTTTAATGATGTTATTACGTATGAATACAGTGGGGTTTGATGATTGTGCGAAGAGGAGGAGAGCGTAATCGAGAGATTCAGAACAGTGGTTTCCCAGACAAGCAGAGAGCAGGAGGTTTTGGGCTTGGTGATCTTGAGAGAAACCGGTTTTAATGATACGGGAGTGAAGCTGTTTGAGTTCTGCAAGGTTGTTACATTGCTCAAGGAGATGGAAAGTGGTTTGCAGATGATGGTTGGAATTTGAGAAGGTGGTCTTATGTTTATGATAAGTTGTAGTAGGAGCTGAGCGGAGAGGGTGGGATGGAGAGGTTACAGATAGGGAAGAAAGCATGACCGTTCTAAGTTAATCTTCTGTACTGTTTGATTGCAGATGGATCTGTTAATGATGATGTGTTGCAGAATTCTTGAGTGATGTAATCAGAGAATATGAAATAATGATCTTGTAAGATGACAGTCCCTTATCTTTCCTGGCAAATTTGGGGGCGAGCCCTAGGGGCGAGCCCTAGGGGCGAGCACTTCTTCAAATATCCCACCCCAGTTTATAAGGGGTGCTAAAACTTTGTGCAAATACTAAAAAGTCCTTACACTAATCTTACTACTAATTTAACTACATAACTAATCAAAATACACCCAAACAAATACCCTCTTCTATATATTCTTATCAACAAACACTCTTCTTCTCTCTACTACATTTCTTACTCTCTAAAAGACATTTTCAAAAAAAATTAACACATTCAAAATTCGGATGTTGAAGAAGCTTGGTTTGTTAATTAACTTACATTGTTGATTAAGTTACGTTACAAACAAAGATGGTTGGTCAAACACAATCGAATAATGGTTTATTGGTTTATGTGAGAAGAGGAAGAAGAGGAAGAGTTTTATCAAGATCAAGTGTTGTGGAACAACCCGAGCATGAAGAACCACAAGAACAACAACCCCAGCAGCCATTCATGGATGAGTCTCCAATTAAGAGGTTAGTTTACTACAAACACTATGATTCGCATGATAATAGTAAATTTTTTTGTAGTTACAGAAGAAAAATCGTCGAGGTAATTCTCAAATCCATGCCGATTGTTCATGTTCTGGGTAAAACATTTGTAGAACTCGTCATGCTCGATAGACATATCATGACGACTTGTAAAAACTCGTAGAGGTTATATATATGTCTGTGACGATTGTTCATATTCTGGGTACGCAAATTTTCAAATCGTCATAATCAGAGAACTTATCCTGACGATTTTGTTCCAATATTTCCTGCCGTATTTGTTTTGATTTATCTGGTCGTAAAGGTTTAAGCTAGATATGTGACGATTTTACAGTTAGAAAAAGAAAAAATGGTTAAACTTTACTTTCATCAGTCGTCACATTTGTTAACGAAAGCATGACGATGTGTTTGTTAGGTAGTGAGTCGTCAAGTTGTTCATCCTTACCGTGACGATATTGATGCATGGTGTTTGTTATGCTATACAGCCTTGGAGAGACAAGTGCTCCATAGAGTGAGCTAGTTCCATTACCACTCCCACTACTAACCGAGGAAAACGTTGTTGAACATAACTTCGTTTTCATACCATTGTTTTCAACACATAATGTAGTCAATCTTCGACGAAAAAGAGTTGGTGACATGGAACCGTTGCTTCGTTGTTTTTGTTCAACCTGTCTAAGGGTGATACGCCACAACAACATGATTGACAGATCTGGGGATGTAACCAGATCTGGGCGTGTTATCAATCCTAATGAGTGAACTTAGAACAATCTTTCCTTAAAGTGTTTTCAATTTCTTTAGTTGTTGAATTACTAAATTGTTAGTTAAACTTTTGTTCCCTAAATTCTATGTAGTTGGTTTTTGTGCTCTCGTACATTCTACTTATTATCATGTGAGTGATGATTTTGTTATTTTGTCGTACCTTCCACCAAATCGTCATAATATTAACCACAACCTTGACAATATAGTTTACATGGAGTTTGTTATTTTGTCTAGCCTCGAAGAGCTCAGCCCTCCTCGGTATCCATTTGGTTCAGAGGTTGATCCTGAACCCCCACTACCAATGCGCCTTGATCATCCACTTGGGATTCAGACACGACGTCAAATGAATGAACTCATTGATCGACCTCCCCCACGACGATTGCGGGGGGAATATGTTCCTGAATATCTGCCTGGCCCCAGTCGTCGTCAGTATCCAGTAATTCCATTTGCTTCTGAGCTTTATCATCAAAACCCACCACCGATTCGCGAGGATGATCCACGTGTGTTTCATCAACGTCATCTGTATACACTACGTCAGGAAAAGCCCCACTATAGTTGTTGTTGTATTGAATGTGATAGGGTTATACGCATCAACATGATTCGCGGTCAAAAGATGGTGGATACGAAGGGACGACGCATCTTTAATCCTTACGAATGAACTTATGGCAACCTTTCCCTACGTATTTTGTATTAGCTTTAGTTGTTGAAATGGGTTATTTTGTTTGTTGAATTAGTTAAACTTTTCTATTAAGTTAATATGGTATGCTTAAGTTATATTATACATTCATTTGCAGACGTTTGAGGTTTTCATAAACTATTGGTAACCATTAAATTATAAAGACTCAAACTCTGCACAAAAATCGTCAAAGAATCAAAAACAACCGTGACGAAAAATCTTAAATCGTCACGTTGGGTTTATAAAAATTGACGATTTATGTTGCAGTTTGAGCCTACTCTGTATGAGTTTCATACGAAATCGTCATAGTTTACAGCTATAGTATGATGATTTACTGTGGTTTAAAGTTGTGTCGTTTTGTTATATCCTATTAGCCTGGCGATTTACTGATATGAACAATATATGGTGACATATATTGTCAAACCTTAACGATTTCGTTCCTTTCCACAATTAGGACGCTTTAAATGCCTAAGTCGTCAAGGTTATAAAATCATATGTAACGATTTAACTGATTTATCCATAAGTCGTCTTCCAAGGTACTCAACACATGACGACTTACACTTTAACCAAATACCCTGATGATAGCATATGTTAAGTCGCCATATTAGGCACTTTATCTTTTTCCTCCTTTAGTTCATCTTTAGACAGTTTACTCCTTCGGTCATCTTCCTCTTCCGAACGCTCGCAACCCGTCTTTCCCTTGGGCTTTTGGAAATGAATCTTTGTGCATGCTAAGATGTTTTGTTGGATGTGCCAAGTGCAAAGGAAATTTTGTGCATCCGGAAAAACATCCTGTACTGCCCCCATCAATGCAATATCTCTATCCGTTATTATCAACCCCGGAGTTTGACCCTTGTAGATTTTTTTCAATTCGTTTAGTGCCCACTTGTAGTCGTCTCTTGTCTCGTGTTGCATAAAACACCAAGCCACAGTAAATGCCAATTTCACTGATGTCTGACCCACGATGTTCAATAAAGGAAGATTGTACTTATTGGTTTTATAAGTGCAATCCATCATCAATATCTGAGGGAAGCACGAAGCTAATTCTATCATCTTGGGATGAGCTAGGAAAATGTGTGTTACCTTGTCTTTCATCCCGACCCTTTGATTAATGTAATAGTTGTGTTTCTCTGCCAACCAAACAGATTGTTGCATAACCAATCTTCCATCCCATTCCTCCCTTCGTAACATTGCTCTAGCGTTGTAAATTTGGGATAGTGTGGAAAGGTTGCCTTTGAACTTCTCTTTAATCACACTCAGAATCTTTTGCGGTGCAATTCCTTTCATCTCCCTCACTAAATCAATTTCCGCTTGACTCAACTTTGCAACATAAGCATATCCAACAAGAGAATCAGGTTCCGGATGGTTGTGCCAACCACATACTATTCTCTTCAAATACCACATATTGTCACTACCTCTCTTCTTATTGAATATCATCCTGAAAGGGCATTCCGTCTTCTTTGAGTTAGTCCTGGACACTCTTCGCTTGGTGTTCTTCCACACTACACATCACCCTTTTTCTTGTGACTTTCAAATTTGCGTCCATGCTGGCAAATCATTTGAACATAAGTCTTTCCTACACTGTTACTCTTCACAACCACGCACATTATTTCTTTTGCTTTCGTTTTTGCCCACTCTAATCTCTATCGCCTCATCTCTACTTTCCCATGTCTACATTAACAAAGATGATAAATTTCAAACAAAGGACAAAAATCAAGTGACATGGAAACATGTGCGGAAAAAAACAATGGTGGCATACCTCATTAGTCATATGAAAGTCGGTGGTATCTTCAGTTTTCATTTTGAGGGCTTCTAGTTGATTGTCTAATTCGTCCGCATCCAACAAAGGTAACTACATAGAAAGAGGTCATCAGAAATACCACAAGAGTCGTCAAGGTAGTTTCAAGTTGTATGCCGACTTAAGTATTTCAAAAAGGAAATCGTCATGGTTTTCAAAAATATCATGACGATTAATTTGGTTTTTGGGACAGAGAGGATATTTTTGAGACCCCAAAATCGTCACAGTTATAAACACAACCATGACGAGACGCATTTAATGGCCCCACGTAAATTTGCATGCCATTAAATCGTCATGGTTTGGACAAAAACAGTGACGATTGTTCATCTCTGAGTGTGTTTCAAATACAGAGTCGTCATGATGATCAAAGATTCCTCGACGATTTGGCAAAATCGTCGAGCTTTCGACACAGAGTATGATGACTCTGGTTTAAAAACAAGCACGATTTTGAAGATTTAAGGATTTTTACATACAATCGCGACATTTTAGGATGCATACCTCGTTGTATTCACCATTGGGTTGTTCATTTGAGTGTTTTTGAGACTCGTTTGCATCAAGAGGATCTTCATACCCAAGAGAGTCTTGTTCTTCATTGTACAATCGAGTTTGATCGTGCAACATATCCATAACGGCTTCATCTTCTATATTATTGAAACATGATTGATCAACACGATTTAAGAGAAACTCACGATCGTTTTTAGGACTTGAATCACTCATTTTGGGTAAACCCAAGTTTTCCCCCCCTAAACCCTCTCCTTCTTCTCTCTCCAAACAACAAATTCTAATTTCATTTTTTTTTATAACCATAATATAACCCTTCACACTAATAATTTTTGCTAATCAAATTTAGTTAACATCTAATCATATCATTAATCTCTACTAATCAAGGATTGTTTTGTATTTAAAAAAGTATATTTCATATGGGATGACCTTTTTACTCATTGTAACCCTATTTTGGATTAGCCTTCGCCCCTATTAAAAAAGAGCTCGCCCCCAAATTAGCCGGGTTATCTTTAGCCAACACTGTAGTTTCGTATATTTTTTTCAATAAGAGATGGTTTCCATGACCATCTATGAATGTTTGCTATTCAGCCAGTGAGGTCAGTTGGATATGGTGCTGAAATTTTTACATTCCATGTGAGTCTGAAGAACCCAAAATATTTGACCTTCAATTGGATTTACTGTGTCTAGGGTGTAACTTTTTTTTGTCAAACCTATGAACCTAAAATGCTAAGTGCCCACAAATCTTACCCCCCAGTTTTCCCTCCAATAGGTGTCAGTAAGAAATCGGTTACTCGTGGGAATGGTATCTGCATAGTGTGGGATCTGAAATGGGGTTACCCTAGGGGTGAGCATGGACCGGATTGGGCTGATTTTTGCCTCATCCGCGCTGCACCCAAGGCAGATTTTGGATACCCAATCCAACATCCGGCGGATTTGCATTCAACGGATGCACGGATGCATGTACAAAACATGTAAACTGCTGAAACAACCTACATACATATATAATAAGGTATCCCAAATTCTTGTACAACATCACAACTTCATATACAAAAAAGTGACAATAAAACATAAACAACAGCTCCAAAATACATGTTTTACAACTGCCGAGTCTAAATGTGCAAAAGTTTTAGAAGTCTAAAGCCTACTGTTAGTACTATGTGCCGTATATACCACACACACAAAAAAAAGTCAGTTCAAAGTGATTACTTCTTCTTCATCCTTGAGCACTTCCAACGCGTTTGCAATCCAAAGAATGAAGACAAATAAATGAATTAATCACTGACATAGTATATCTAATAATCCCTGAGTTTTATTAAATTTGCCTAAATAACCTTAACCCTAGTGGGTGCGGGTGTCCATGGACTTTTGACCACTCCAACCGCACCCGACCCTGTATTCAATGGTTTCTAGAAACAACATCCACGTCCGACCCATCTTTTGGCGGATTGAACATTCAATCCGCAAAAAACAGTTGGGTCGGATTGGGCCGGCGGTTTTTGGGTCTTTTGCTCACCCCTAGGTTACCCTGACCTTGTGTTTATGTGTTGTTTTTGGGGCTGCAAACTTTTATTTGGGGCTTCAATCCAAAAACAAAATAGAGTTACTCATAAAAAAATACAAAACCCCATATCCAAATTTGGGGCGTAAAAAAATGAATTGGGGCATGAAAAACTAAATTGGGCGTAAAAAATGGGGTGTAAAAAACTGAATTGGGGCATAAAAAATGAATCCGGGCGTAAAACAAAAAATTGGGGCTAAAAACAAAAATATGGGGCGTAAAAAATGAATTGGGGCGTAAAAAAAATGAATTGGGGCATAAAAAATAATTGGGGCGTAAAAAAAATGGAGTTTGCTCACAAAAAACTGAGACGTAAATTGCCAAACCAAACCGCAAAAAAAAATGGGGCGTAAAATTTGAAAATGAAGCGTAAATTAAGTTTACGCCTTGGATTGAATACCTAATCAAGGCGTAAATATCCGACAAGTATTAGTGGCGGTGTTGGTGGTGGTGATGGCAGTGGTGGTGGTAGCGGTGGCGGTGGATAGCAATAGAGGTGGTGGTGATAAAAATTGCAAGATGAAGAAGATGAAGTATCAAAGGGAAAGGTGGGGTTTTTGTATGACATAATTTTTTTTGTTTGTTTGATAGGATTACGTAGTCACCCCTTATAATACAATCTGGATAGTTTTAGTCTTTTGAAGCCCCAACAAAAATCATGCAGCCCCAAAAACATCACATTTGTGTTTAGCTAACTTTTGTAATTTTGCCTTCCTAAGGCTGTTCTCTATGGAGGTGAGAGAAATCATCCCAACAGGGTTTTCTTAGTGCCCCTCTCAGACACCATTTTTGACACCCCTTATAATGACGGGCTGGACATTTGAAGTAATATCCGAGGGCTTCAATTTTTTTGAAGCCCCAGAATCAGCTTTCTAAATCAAATGTAATACTTGTACATTCCTACAAAAATGATTTTTTGTTCTTGGGTGTATCTCGACTTCTTCAGAAATGAATCAATGGCCTTAAACTAATTTTTAATTGACGCGGGATTAGAATAGCTAATTGCTTAAGAGCGTAACTGATTTCCTTTCCCATTTGCTTTGTATGCTGGTGATCATGAAGACTGGCGAAGAGTCTGAGTATTCAATCACGGCCAACGTGGAGCTGAAGAAGATGTTCAGCAAATAACGGACCGCATTTTAAGTGAGAGTCCCTATGTTAGTACTCCATTTAGCTGAAATAAATAGTAAGATGACAGTCCCTTATTTCTAGCGAACATTGTAATTTCTATTTTTCAATCAGAGATAGTTTTCATGTTCATCTATCAATGTTTGCTAGTCAGTCATCACGGCCAGTGAGGTCAGTTGGATATGGTGCTGAAAGTTTAACTAGGAGTCTGAAGAACCCAAAATATTTGACCTTCAATTGGAATTACCAGGATTACTGTGTCTAGGGTGTAACTGTTTTTTTTGTCATACCTATTCTAAGTGCCCCCAAATCTTCCCTCCAATAGGTGTCAGTAAGACACTGGTTACCCGTGGGAATGGTAGCTGCATAGTGTGGGAACTGGGAACTGGAATGGGGTTACCCTCGACAGTTTTAGCTAACTTTGTAATTCTGCCTTCCTAAAACAAAAAAAGAAAAAGTTCAAGACGGCAGGCCAACAGAAACACAGTTCACCAAATCCAAACAGGTTTTAGGAGAAGATGCCCATACAATTAGTAATCGATTATTAGGTATCAAGTAAAAGAAGTAATTTGGACGAAAAAATACAAGGGTCATTTGAAACGAGACCAACTGGAAAGACTTTGTTCACACACTCTTAGCTAGCGGAACATCCTTGAGTACAACAACAACCAAGATTTCAAACATCAATCACAATAATCTCCACCAATAAAAAGAAAAAACTTGAAAGCATATCACAGCGGTTACTACTTGTAGTTAAGATTTAGCAATGTAGTCAAACCTTTCAATCTTTTGGTGCAATCAACATGTGTACATTCATCCCAGTGTATGTTTATGAAATGTTTAAACATGAATAGGGATCAAACTGTTTTACCTGAATTCAAAATTACTATTTTTTTTTGAAACAGCTGAATTCAAAATTACTTGACGAAACATCTCTGATAAAAGCCTAAATAGGATGACGTCTGTACCTAAACTACCTCCATGTTTGAGCACAAATATTCTTTGACGATGATATGAGCTTTTGCACATTGAAATTATACTTATTACACCCCACTTACAAATTATAACACCTCACTTAATATTTTTCCTAATCTAATTTAAATCAAAAACCAAACATATCAAAATTTAAAAGTCAAAACATCAAAAAATTTCCCCTTCTCCTCTCTTCTCCTACTTCACTTTTCTCCTCCAAAATTTTCATTTTCGATTTTTTTATCATGGATGCAACCAACAATGGTGGAACAATGGAGCACCTAACGTAAGCATCTAAAACCAATCGTTTGTATTGAAAACAAGGTCAGAGTCACTCCATGAAAATCAAAATTCGTGAACCAGAAGAACTTACGGCTGCAATATGAAGAACAGCTAGCCGTAAGTTAAGGAAGCCATTAAAGCTTCAGATCCAAAACGTAAGTCCACATTAGAGGTCGTAACTTACTTACGGCTGACACCGATACTATACTTAGCAGCTGTAAATTCCTTTAAATCAAAAATTTTGTGTCGCAAGGTTACAGGCCGTAAGTACAAACTTAATAGCCATAAGTGTAGTTACGGCTGCATACCTATTTGGCTTAATAGTCGTAAGTGTCATTGGAAAGTATTAATCAAGATCATAAAAATCAATTCTTTTCTCTGTTAATCCTTAAATGTATTGTACGTTTGGGGTATTTACCTAGGCGCTGACTTGTCCATAAACCCGCCGAGAATCATGCCCAAAGAACTATAAATCGTTAACTTGGGCAGGCTTACTTATTTCAACATCTTCTTGTCTATCCTTTCAAGACTCATAGAGCAGGGAAGGTAAGGTAGAACTAGGAAACACAAAAATGGCTTTGTCCAAGGTTCTGGTTGCAGTGATGCTTTTGGTTTCACTTACTACTGTTAGTGCACATCTAGTTCCAATTCCAAAACCACCAGTTTACGTTGCCCCTGCGTCTCCTCATGTTTACTCCCCAGCACCATCTCCCATTTACTCTCCTGCACCCTCTCCTCCTATTTACGCTCCAGTTCCTTCACCACTTGCTGCCCCACCTACTCCGGTAGCATCTCCACCCAAATATGTCCCAGAAAAAAGGCAGATTGCCGTTCAAGGTGTTGTCTATTGCAAGTCATGCAAGTACACTGCATACAATACCCTTATGGAAGCTACAGCACTTCCTAGTGCTACGTGAAGATGGTATGTGCGACGTCGGCTAAGAAGAAGAATAAACCGGTAGTGTTGACTGCTGTGACGGACAAGAAAGGTTATTTCTTCATTGCACCATCAAAGAAGGTGAGCCATTTAGGTGCTCAAAAGAGGTGCAAGGTCTTCCTCGTTTCTCCACCAAAGAAGTCCAAAGTCAAATCCATAATTCCAACAAACATGTACGGGGGCTTGAGTGGGGCCAACTTGATGCCTACCAAGCCATCAAAACCTCTTCCTTTTGCTCTTTTCACTGCGGGTCCTTTTGCTTATGCACCACCCCCATGCAAAGCCATTTAGTATGCACTTACAGTTACTAACACAAATAAGTATGCAGCCGTAACTATATTTACGGCTGCTAAGTTTATACTTACGGCATGTAACCTTGCGACACAAAAATTTTGATTTAAAGGAACTTACGGCTGCTAAGCAAAGTATCGGTATTAGCCGTAAGTAAGTTACGGCTACTAATATTAACTTACGGCTTGGATCTGAAGCTTTAATGGCAAACTAACTTACGGCTAGATGTTCTTCAGATTCCAGCCATAAGTTCTCCTGGTTCACGAATTTTGATTTCATGGAGTGAATCTGACCTAGTTTTCAATACAAATGAGTGGTTTTAGATGCTTATGTTAGGTGCTCCATTGTTCCACCATTGTTGGTTGCATCCACGATAAAAAAAAAAACTTATAGCCAGCGGCGGCGACGGTGATGGAGGCGGCGGCGACAGTGGCGGTGGAGGCGGCGGTAATGGTACTGTAAAAACACCATGACTTAATTATTTTTTGATTATCAGTTTAATCAAGTTTAATTTAGTTAATTATGTGGTAACTAATTAAACACTAAACATAAAGGGCAAATTTAGTATTAAAAAGAATTTTACACAAGGGGAGAGTCAAATTGCTTTTGGGAGACCAGTTATGTGGGGGCTTCAATTTTCTTGAAGCCCCTAAATCAGCTTTGTTGATTTATTGGCTTATTGGTAGTTGTGTTGTGTCTATTTATTGGAGTATAAACTAGTTCATTTTGGCATTTGGGTAGTTTGTCCATTTTCCGTACTAATATTTAAAACTTGATTCGTGCACCGACCACTTCAATCGAAGCTTTTTTAATCATACTCTGATCAAAATAGTTTATAATCCCTCGAATCCCTAAGAACACTTGTAGTGGTATCCCATCTCTATCTCTACAATAGGAAATTACAGAGATTGATTTTTTTGGGAATTGTGTGACAAATTTTTGCCCTATTTGGTGATCTCTATCCTATCTTCATAAAACTTCGATAAGTTAATCTCCGATAAATTAATAACTTCGATAAATTAATATTTTTTGTCGGTATCGATTTGGACCAGTGTGTTAAATTAATAACCCCGCTAAATTTAGAAGATAATAAAAAATTTGGAGTCCAGTAGGACCCAGCTAATATATAAATTAATAATCGTTATAATGGCAGTACATTATAGTGTTTTATTAAAATAAAATTAGCAGGTCGTTTGTTTTTTTTTTTTGAAAACCATGCAAGCACTTTATTTCATATAAACAGAAACCAAAGGATTACAAGGTACAACCACACTTTAGTAATACATAAATTGATTAAAATGAGGTGCAAAAAACTAAAGATGTGGTACTCTACTCATAGAGGTTCTAAAAGGTAGAGTTGTTGCCTGCGGACACACACTTCCTCGCCAATTCTGAGCTTCGTAAAGCCAAGTCGAATCTGACACAACATCTGTAGATTGGAAAGGTAACCAGTAGCCAGGTGGTTGGGACATGATATCCCAGAAAAGAACTGTGATCTACATAAACACAGCCCAATATGAAAAGAGGGTGCCCAAAATGTGATACACAAAATGGGACTTTGCCGCAATCATTAAGACGAAGCTTCGACTTGTTGTAGAATAGGTGAAAAACCAAAAGATCCAAATCTCAAAGTACAGGCCCAGCAAGAACATCACCTTAGTGCCATGAGTGGGAAGAAAACCCCGCAACCTATTTACACATCCAGAATTCTCTGCATCCAAAGTATGGACCGGAGAATCATTGAAAAACAAGACCAACATTGTTGCGACACAACCATAAAACACCGAGAACCTTGAGAAAAAAAAACCTTGGAAGTTATTATCTTCCTGAACGGTCGTTGATGCCATTAAAACTTTTGATCCATTGTGGATTAAGTCTCCAACCCTTGATGGACTGCCAACGTATGGCCTTCAAGTTGACATTCCATACCTTTAACAGTCATTTGGCATGCGAGAGATTGAGTCCTCCAATCTCTCGCAGTCCATTGCAACGCGTCTCAACAGCTGCCTCTTCCTCCTCATTGAGGCAATCCTCAACTGAAACCTTCCAAGTTGGCTCAGAATTCTCCCCAACCGAGAGTCTCCATGTTGCTTTCTTATAACTTACTATAACCCCAGCAAACATTTGTAAGAAATCAAAGGAAATGAACTCCACTCTACCCCTACGTTTGCTATTAGTGGACTAACCATTTATCATTCTTGTTGGGCCATGTGTTCTTTTATCAAGAAATCTAAGACACGTATTTTAACAACGCTTATCTGGGAAAACAGCGCTACAGTCTCCTTTGTTAGACCATCACTTCTCTCTGTCGGTCACTTTCCACTAGTAATATGAGATATTTGGTAATCTTAGTGACATCTGTGCTTTTCTTCCATTGACTCGCCAACCGATATGTAACTGGTTGACCCGATGAGTTGAAGGCCTCGTTCTGACGCAAATTCGTGAGCTCAGGCAAACCCCAGTCAAACTGTTCCTTTGGATTTTCTAACCCCAGAGAAAACTGGAGCAAAAAAGCCTGAACCACCTTCGTGGAAGAAGCCACGGTAACCACCACCATGACAATTACTTCCAACGCCAAAAATAAATCAATCATCACCGCCAAAAAACATCTCCAGCACCATCTCTATTCCGGAAGCTATCACCAGATCGACTATCTTCGAATCCAGCACCACCATCGGCTTGACTAATTTTTCCTCCTCCATCGTACTGGATATAGTAGCCAGTAAACTTGAGAAGTTTGACATTCATTGTATTTGCACATAACAAACCAGGAGCAGCGTTAATCTCCTTCTTATACAATTGTCCTAAGTAATTCCACTCGAACCGAGAACAATGGAAGCAACCATAATAAGAAAAGGCCGAGCAAACAAGCACTTTCCAGTGCCTTGAAACACGAGATTGATGTTCTTAATTAAGTGAGGAAGGAGACCCCAACTGTTTCCCCCAAGCAGAACATTCTCATAACGAAACTGAAAACAATTATTCCCCAGCATTCTATTGATCCAGCAAAACCAACATCCATACCCCTTCATCTTAATTTGGAACTCAGTCGAGTAGTTCTAATGAGATGGATTAATTCATAATAGGTCGGCGCAAACCAGCAATTCAAATTATCAAGAATCATGTAATCCAAATTGAATGACTTCTTAAGGGATAATTGTTAGGGCATTGTCCGGTCAAACCCACTAGCGTTGGTA
>JAJJMA010112185.1:0-23774 GCA_023529015.1 Papaver nudicaule | reverse complement strand
AGGTGTCAAAACTCAATTCTTGATTTAGCCTACTAGAGTTTAGATTTTGGAAATGGGATATAGACAAAGTAGTAGAGACCTTGAAGACGAAGACTGTGAAGACAAAGAAGACATCAATTATTCTTCATCGACAAAAGGTTAGTAGGAGTTATGACTTTATGGATATTCTTCTATTCTACTTTCTCTATTCTTTCGAAATATAGTCGACTACTTTAGTAGTGATAATAGCGATTGAGATCGTATTCTTGTGTAACGTGGCCTTGTGTCATGACCAGTGTTTGATCCCACGAATACTGTGAGTACAAGAATGTATGAGATAGATTCGACGCCATGTGTCCATTGCAATGGTTTGCTTGCAAACTGTTAGTTGGATATGGATGAATCTAAAGGAGTACTCTTGAGCAAAGAGTCCATGGATCACAGCTGAGGACGTTCTCACGTCTAAGTTCTGGCTCAGCCGGGTACTTCCAGCAGAATCCAGATTTGACGAAATTTGACAGGCAGACGGTTACCGAACCGGTTTGCGTACCAGACACTTGGGAATTCTTCTGAGTTCGAGATGTCTATTTTGTTCACGTACAAGTACGTGAACCTGACGTGGTCATCTCACTGGTTGTCGAATTTAGTGTATATTCTTTTAGAATTTCACTCTGGGTCAAATTCCAAACTCCTTTATCTCTTAGATGGACTTGGGTAAAACATAAAGACCTTTTGTGTTCCATCTAACGATCCTCAATGAGTCAATAAGATAAGATTATCTCTGGTCTGTTGGATTTTCTATCTTGAAGTGTTTTTGAGCCAAACAAAACACTTGGCAGATAATTCTAAAAAGAATTCCAATTGAGATTAATCTCTATTACTTGGTTGGCATGTTTAGGGTCTCCTTAACTTGTGGGACAAGTAATTGATTGCTTAATTCCAAAGCAACCTATCTTATTGAGTGCTATAAATAGAGGTGTCTACGGACAAATACCGCAAGCATCAAGCATACGTGAAGGTCCTTAGGGAAGGTAACGTAAACTCTTTTCACTTCGGTGAATGCTTGTTGTGGTATAGTCATCCTCTATAGGTTGCAGCTCCTTTTGGGAACTCCCTACGACTATAAAGACTTCTCTTGAGAGTTGGGAAGCACAGGTAGGAGATTGAAACCATCTTTGGTTGAAATCGGATTAACCTGTAACCTTGGTAACCTGATCACGTTCTTGTTTATTCTAAAGTCCGTCTCTTCTGATATACGGCTATTCAAGAACTGATACGTTACTCAACAAGGTTGGAAAGGTAGCAATGCACGGCTGCACTCGGTGTTGTAACACCTAGTTGGCTCCAGTTATATAAGTTCCTTAAGTGGTTCTTCGTGTATAACTGAGGTAGATTCGAATTGGGCATTGCTTACTTGGTTTGCGTGTCAGCCCCGATTCAAGAAGTAGATTTCCGTATGACCTGGATTTAACAATTCGAAGGAAGTCATCTTGTGTATGGTAAACTGATAGAGGACAGTTACACCATACGTCAACAGTTTGGTTTAAACACCAGTATTGCTGATACAAGCCTTTGGCATCGGTCAAAGCAACTCCTAGGCCTGTAACGGACGTCAGCTAGGGGAATCAAGTGCGTGACGATCTGTGGGGGATCCAGAGACGTAAGGAAGGCGACAGTAGCCAATTCGCTTGGAGGGCTTGAGTTGGTCTCTGCTACATCCCAGACCGAAGTCTTATAGTAGGCTAGTGTTTGTAGTCAGTTTGTACTGGGCGGTGTTCAAACTGGACGAGGTCCCGAGGTTTTTCTGCAAGGCAATTTCCTCGTTAAAAAAACGTTTGGTGTCTTGTGTGCTTTTACTTTCCGCATTATAACTCTGATTTATAATTAAAGCACCAAGTAGTACATTATTGCCTAACTGTCGAGATTACTCCAGTTAGAGGTTTGGATATTGATTTTTGAGATCGTCCAGACTTTAACCATAAGACTCACGAGCCAAAACGAAAAGTTGGTAGTATTTCGGTACCCCTTCTTTTTCAATAATGACACATTTACCCTGATTGATCGATCATCTTTTTTCGATGGCAGAAGATCAAGTTGAAATCGCCATCTCGAAATCACGACCAAAGTTCTATAATTACATGACTTGGGGTGTGATTTAAGCCACTGACGACTTCCTCCGAACAACAAAAACTCTAGGAAAGCCTTGCCCTCTGTAACACCCGCAATCCCGACACAGACCCACACCCGAGTCCATGGCAGTATACGGCATGTTAACCCCTTAAGCCAGAGCCCAAATACAACCATTCAATCTCAAGCTTAGGCTACTAAACACCACACCCACTAGACTGGCAAGTATGCCTTAATACACAGAGTCATATCAACAGCGGAATCAAATTATAGCAACACGGTTCATAGAGGTATAGGGGTGATACTACATGGTTCTACATGTTACTACTATATCAGAGTATGATGCTGGGTATCTCACATCAGTTGAGGTGAACTAATGCCTGAGGTACTCATACAAGGCTTCAAGTTATACACCTAGAAGGTCTAGTGTCTTACTGGTTCCGTAACATCTCATGACTTATAGACTCACTTCTTATGATTAAGTGCACTACACATCAATACCTCTCTTCAGTGTTGAGTCGTATCATAAGGACTAACTCAGCATGGCATGGTTCCTACTTAGCCATGAGGTGATGCTATAATGAGATACTACATGTACTCAGGTATGGTCTAAGACATCATGCACACACTAATGACAACAGTTCTGTGAGGGTTAGAGCATCATCATTACTTACGTAATGGTAATCTCAAGGTCCTATGCCTGCTCTATGGTTGACGTCATATCATGATCTTAACAGGGTCATTGAGTATTATCATGAGTATGGTTTCCTCAATGTATTAAGTAAGGGTAAATCAGGGTGGATGATATGAGGTAGTCATAGTGAGACTAATATGTAACACATCGTAAGAGATGGTTGAAGGCTTGAGAGGTGAGTACAATGACTTGACCGGCAGTACATCATACATCAGCTCACAGCTTCGGGTTTAACAAGTTATATAGTATATATGTAGCATCAGTATCAGACAACTATCAGCAGCAAGGCTTCCTACTACATCTAGGCATAGCTCATGGTGGTCATGGTTATCATCAGGTAAAGGGTTCAGCATCAACATGTATAAAGGCTTCAATGCTAACACAAAGTTTTACGTAAGGAAATTCTAGCATGAATAACATACAGTGAAACACCAAGTAAACTGCATCTTCCTCAATTAATTAAAAGAAAACTAAACAAGCTTCAATACTCTACTGAACGCAAATAATAACACCAGTAGTTCTCAACTGCTTCTACTCATCATCATAAGGTCTGATGATACTTATTACAATCAACTGAAAATAACTCTAAAGAACAATAGACTTCTAAGCAAACAAGCTTGTATATCAGCAATTCTAACTCCCTCCATTATTATCTCCACGAGCAGCCATAAAATCTGGAATTTTAGTCATTAAACGACGTGGGTTGTGACACTCAGTAGGCAAGAAGCAACAAAACAGTTTTATATGCATAACAGATGCAAGTTTCAAAACAGAATCAGCATGAACAAAACACATAACCTCATAGCCATATTGACAACCCAATATATCAAGCAAAGAACATAGTAGTCAGCTCACACAACCGGAGCTCAGCTCAGACAAGAGCTACCTTGCGCAGGTTTAGGAAATCACATCCGTTTCCATGGATAACTCGTACCCAAATCATAAAGTATTTAGAGATCACACCCGTCTCATGGACCTCAACCCGAAGTAGAACATCATGCTCAAGAACAGTGTCAGTTAATCATCAAACATGATAGAGATATGAATTTTGTAAAACAATAACTTAATCAAAACAGTTTTGGGTTTGTGTTGCGCCTACCTCAACAAGCAAGCAAGAAATCACAGCAACTATCAAGGTATGATACACCATAGACCTCTATCAGCTCTAGCTCCAAGTTTTGTTCTCAAGGGTTCTAGCTCTCCTTCTTGCGGCAACCCTAAACTCAACCTCAAGTTCTCTTTATATACCGTTATTCTATGTCTAGTTTCATTAGTCAGGGACTCTCTTAACTTGTACGCAAGGTAACAGAGTTTCCATATACTCAATACATCACAACCAATGGCTAAGTGGCATGTCAGACCTATGACAAGGTAATGGTTATCAAAACTTCTCTGACTCATGTGTCAGGTTCTCTACCTTAACCAAGACTCTATCATCTCAACATACGTGCTTGAAAGAAAATCATGAAACAACTTAACTCAACCTCGTCTAGCCTAAGTGTCATGGCTATCCATACATGCTCATCTGTGCTACCTATCATGCTTGAACATCCTCTGTCTAACCCCTGCTGCTAAGGCAACTCCCTAGACTTAGTTATAATGAGCAAACAAGGCATTTATCACACGTAACATGCATAAGTCATACGTAACAAACAAGGTATAGTTCACACACAAACAAAAATGGACTCACACACGATTACACCACACATGTATGCAGTTAAATTTGGGCCAGGGTATTACACCCTCAGCAGGGATCATCGAAGAGATAACATGCAAATGATTTTTGTTGTTGGATTTTGAGTATGAAATTGGGATCGGTATGGGCGGTTTAAAGCGTTGGTACCCCGATTTGCAGATCATATGTTTGAGCACAAAAGGATCAACAAACACTACTTCTTCATTTTTTAATGTAGACTCATTCCCATCCATTAAACTTCGATTCACTAAGACCTATGAAAGAAACTACTTGATAAACATGCAACTGAAAAGAGAGCTTGATATGTGGGATTATGAGGATGGATCGGTTTTGTTGAGTTGGATCAAAATTCTCCGATCCTCAGACTTCTCTCTCTTTTTCTATTGTTGAACCGATTATGAGCAGGTCGTTTGTTTCTTGTTCACATTTATTCAACATTAGAATTTATCTCTTACTGTTGTTGTCTTGTGGAAGTGTTTTCTCATATTGCTGGAAGAAATCATAAAATTTTATTGTTGGCAAGAGTGGTTCTTTATGAGAAACCGGTTCAAAACACAACTATCATCTTATATTATGTCAAATAAAATTTCTAAATATTTATTATAATGGAAAAATAATCTAAATAGTAAATACTTATTCTAAAATAAATATATCACTATAATAAGAAAATATTTCATTAAATTTCACTTTAACTTTAGTTTATTTTGAATTTTATATCTGAATTTGTAATGTTTCGATAATTTAATAACTTATTAATTTATCGTTAAATTAATACTTCGCTAAATTAATATAATTTAGCAGTCCCAACGTTATTAATCTATTGAAGTTTTACTGTATTGTTTTTTTATTATCTCTCATCTTATCTACCTCATTTAGACTATAATTAGTAACATAAACTACCTCAAGGCTCTTAATCATTCATAGTTATGCAAATTGAAACATAATTAAAATCAAATACATATATAATGAATTTTTGACAACTAATTAATAAGATTACAATACTTAACACACTACTGCAACGAGAACCAATTTTTGGCAGGAATTCAATTCTATGGTCCCTCCTCCTCAACTGCCTTGGATGCTTTTTGGAGACTTCAATGAAATTATCTCACGAGCAGAAAAAAAAGGGTGGAAGACCCTTCCATACTTCCCAGGCATCTGCGTTTCTTGATTTCATTGATATCTATGGATTGATTGATTTGGGGTTCAAAGGCATTCCTTTCACATGAACAAACAGACAAGATGCGAATGATGTTATCTTTGAAAGATTAGACAGAGCCCTCTCCAACTCACTTTGGATCCAACAGAACCCATATTCTTTGGTGACTCACCTTACTCGGCTGGCTTCGGACCACGCCCCAATTCTGCTGGAGGAGAAAGTAATTATTAAACCGCGAGTTAGAAGGTTCCAGATGGAACATTCTTGGCTTTTACACCCCCAATGCAAACAGATAGTGGCTTCTTCTTGGAGTGAAGGACACAATCCAAATCCTGCCATTAACATCATTCTCAAGGCTGAACACACTGCTATGGCTCTCCAAAATTGGGATAGACGCACATTTGGGCATTTACCAACCTTGATTCATGGAGTAGAGCAACAAATCCAGATGACACAACAACAGGCAGCTTCGGCAACAGGTCATGACTTGGAATTTTGGCTTCAAAAAGAGGAGGAGTTCCGTAATACCCATACAATGTTATCAGAATGCTATGCGGCCTATTGGAGACAACGTTCCAGGGTACAATGGCTACAACAGGGTGATCTCAATACAACCTTTTTCCACACAAAGGCTACCATTCACAGAAGGCACAATTACATACGCTCAATCCTGTCTGATTCGAGAACTTGGCTGTTTGAACCACAACAAATTGCGGACACGATTATACAATACTTTGATGGTCAATATAATGCTGCTGCTACTACTATTGACCATGAACTTTTCGACTGCATCTCAAATAGGGTTTCCCCAAACCAGGCTAATGCCCTGATTCAACCAGTTTCTCAACAAGAGGTTAGAGAGGCACTTTTCTCGATTGGCTCAGAAAAAGCATCAGGACCGGATGGGTATACTAGTAAGTTTTATAAAACATTCTGGGAGATCACAGGTACGCAAATTTTTTAGATGGTCTCACATTTCTTCACCAATAATGAGTTACATGAGACCATTAATAGAACAAATATTGTACTCATACCCAAAACTGATAACCCTACCTCTCCTGAACAGTTTAGACCCATTGGTCTTTGCAACGTTATTTACAAGGTTATTTCCAAGATCCTAGTTGCTAGACTCAGAATGGTCTTACCTTTTCTGATTAGCCCTTACCAGAGTGCCTTTGTACCTAAGTGTTCTATTCCGGAGAACATTTTCATAGCGGCGGAGCTGTTTCATCATTTTAGAACAACACCATCGCCTTCTACACCCAAAGTGGCTATGAAGCTAGACATCATGAAAGCCTATGACTCTCTGGACTGGGGTTTCATTCGCCTTTCACTTCAACATATGGGATTTCCGCAACAGTTTGTTGAATATATCATGACATGTGTTTCTTCTGTGTCATATTCTGTTATTGTTAATGGGATTCCGCAAGGAAACATTGTTCCTCGCAGAGGTCTAAGACAGGGGGGCCCTCTTTCTCCGTACATTTTCACATTGTGCGCAGAGGTTTTATCTTCCAATTTGGGTGTTCTGCAGACATATGGATTGATCCAAGGTATTAGATTATCACGCAAGGCACCAGATTTTATCCATCTGATGTATGCAAATGATCTTCTTTTATCGTTTATGGCGAATGCGAATACCTGCACATCTCTCGGTTCACTATTAACTTCGTATTCGGCGTCGGCTGGGCAACACAACAACAGAACTAAATTAACCATTATCCACCATCCAAAGCTCCCTCCTGACAAGATTGCGGCACTCCAAAGTTCCTTCCACATCTCAACAACACACATCATTCCGGTCTACTTGGGAGTTATGTTTCCTAATGGAAGGAGTTCATCTAGAAGTTTCACTGAATTCATCAACAGATACGAAAGAAAGGCGAAGGGGTGGATGCAGGGCCGTAGCAAGTATTTTGGGGGCCCTAGGCGAACATACAAAATGGGGGCCTGTATAAGCATTTTTTTTGCACAATATGATAAAATAATATATTATACATTGTCTAATAAAACAATTTAGCGAGAAAAATCTCTAAAAACACCAAGAAAACAACCTATCTCATAACAAAAACCCCTCTTCCAGCCCCTCTCAACGCGAAATCGTCAATTATACTATACAAATTAATTTTACATAACATCTCAATCTCAATAGATAACATTGCTAACCCATTTATTCTTTCTTATGACATCGTCGACTGAAGGTAATATTGACGTGATGACATGATTATATTTCTAGTGCGATTACTGCGATTGTTAATGTTATACACAGCTGCTGCGATATAGCTAGACTATTGATCTAAAGGATTGAACAATTGATCAAAGATTATATAAAGACAAGGAATCTAAGGAAAGCAATATATAATGTGTAAAGAAATTAAGCCGAAACTTACTGTTGTCTAAATTTTAATCAAAAAAATTCTAGAACTAGCATTCGGTTTTTCACCTTAAGAAGAATTTAAAATGATGCGTAGGTGAAGAGAAAAAAAATAGTATATTAGTATATGTAATCTTTAATCTTAGCTTTAATCTTCTTTTTTTATTATTATTTTTTTCTTCTTCCTGTCTGGGCTTTAATCTTATTGTTCTATGACATTACATCTACATATATTACACACTATACACAATGAAAATTATTTTTTGGGGGCCTCTAGCATTTGGGGGCCCTAGGCGGTTGCCTAGCTCGCCTAGGTCATGCCACGGCCCTGGGTGGATGTACAAATGCCTTAATCCGGCGGGGAGGCTTACACTCATCAACACATCTCTCACTCCTACTGCGAATCACTTGATGCAGACGAAACTGCTCCCTGATACTGTCCATCGGAAGATCGATCAAATTACGCCGAATTTTTTCTGGGGACATGATGGTGCAAAAAGAAAGCTTCATACCCTCCATTGGAGAAAGATCACACAACCTAGGAGTCTTGGAGGTTTGAGTATTCGAAAGGCACATGAACACAACAAGGCTCTTCTCCTCAAACGTGTTTGGCAACTACATCAACATCCAAAGACTATTTGGACCAACCTTTTCCACACAAAATATTTAAAGGATACGTCCACCCTCTCGGCGCTACCCAAGCCTCCTGCAACAGCTAGCCCCTTGTGGAAGGGTCTAGTTAAGGTTTCACCCTTTTCTGCGAGAACATGCTTTTTCCATTATTGGTGACAGGACAAATACGGCAATAACAGATAAATGGATCCTGCTCCAGTCAGCATCAGATGCAAGACACAACTCTTTACTTATAGGAAACGTCGTCACTACACTTATCAACCACCAGACCAGAACCTGAGACCATAAGTTGATTTTCCAGTTGTTTCCGGAAAGGATTGCACACAGCATTCTTGCTATTCACCTGCCTCAGCAACGCTCGTCTGACAAAATTATTTGGCATTTCACTAACTCGGGGAACTATTATGTCAAGACGGGATACTAGACGTTACTACAACAAAGCTCATCATCAACAGACACAGTGCTTCCCGGTGCAGAGTTCTCTTCTCGCATATGGAAGTTCACATGTCCATATAAAATCAGGTATTTCTTGTGGAAAGCCATTAATGAAGCCATCCCAACATTGGATATCCTCCATGCTAGGAACATGACGGACGACGCCTCTTGCTCTACCTGTGTCACTTACCGTGAGACTACTAACCATTTGTTGTTTAAATGCAGTTTTGCAGCTGAAGTCTGGCGGTTTATTTGGGATTTCTTGGCCAATTCCTCGTCTCCTTTGACAGTTACATCACAAATCCCAACAACAATCACGTAGCTACTCAGAATTCAGGTTCTGGAATCATAGCAGAATCTCCTTCATTTTACGGTATGGAATCTTTGGCTTGCTCAGAATGATCGTCTATACAAGAGAGTTACCCATACTCCCAGACAGATTTTCCAGGTCATTCTGGTCTTATGGAAGGAATTTGAATGGGCTAGAACACATGTTATCCCCTTCCTTCCTAATTTTGAACCACCACCTCTAAATTCTATGACACGCACAACAATCATAATCGAGGTGGCTTGGCAACCTCCACAACCCAACTGTATCAAAATTAACATTGATGGTGCTTCAAAAGGCAATCCAGGTGCTACGGGAATAGGTGTTATCACCAGAAATACGGAAGGGAATCTTTTACAAGCAATGGCGGTCTCGTTAGGTATCCTGGGGTCTCTTAACAGCGGCGCGAATGATTCATAGAAATGGTTGGGAAACTGTATGGCTTGAGGCTGACTCGAAATCCATGCTTCAGATCTTACACAATGGACAGCTTCAAGCACCCTGGTATTTGGAGGGAATACTCCATGAGGCGGTTACGCTACTCCGTCAAGTTCGATCACTAACAACTACTCATGCTTATCGAGAAGCAAATCAGGCGGCAAATGAGCTAGCTAATAAGGCGGTTCGAAGACAGATACGAGATCCACGGAATCCTACAACAGCTATCTGGGACGTAGTTACACCCCATTTTCCGTACCAAATTTTACTTAATGATCGTATGGGTGTTACTACACCACGAGTTGTACCTTATTGTCCCTTGAACCAATAATAAAACTTGCTTGACCTTCAAAAAAAAACACACTACTGCACTTAATAAAACTAAAAACATGAATTTAAAGCATTTCCTTTAAGCCGATAAATGTTCGATAAGAAATGAGTTGCTTGATTTCTAATCTGACGATGGCGAGCAAGGAATGTGGTGGTTGTGGTGGAATGTGGCGGTGGTGGCGGAGTGTTGTGGTGGCGATGGCGGAATGTGTTAGTGGTGGTGGAATGTGGTGGTAGCGGTGGTGGAATGTGGAATGTGGCGGTGGTGGAATGTGGTGGTGGCGGAGGAAGAATGTGTCAGTGGTGGTTGGCAGTGGTGGTGGAATGTCAAATGTGGCGGTGGTGGTGGTTACCGGTGGTGGAATATGGTGGTGGTGGTGGTATGTGGTGGTGGCGACGGCGGTGGTGCAAAGTGGCGGTGGCTGATTGTGGTGGTGGCGGTGGTGGAATGTAGTAGTGGTGTTAATCTTGATTATTAATTAAAAAAATAGAAATTAAAAATTATTAATTATGAATGAAATTTCTTAATTTATCTTAATCTTAATTATCTTAGTGTAAATAAGGGTTTAGTGTGAAATTTATGGTGAGGTGTCACCATTAAAATAATTGGAAGGTTCTCTATCCATTCTCCAAATATAGAGATGATTTGAAGGATCTCTATAATATTTGAAGGATGGGGATAGAGATGGGATACCACTACAAGTGCTCTAACTAAACTATAAATTAATGCACTTGGGACCATCCGAATTTATTAATGAAAAGAGATAATGATTAATTAATCGATTTATCAATAATAAATTGTATATAAAATGAAGTGTATATGTTAATGTAAAAGCACCCTTCAATCTTCCATTACATTACCGTTCCATGTATATAAAATGAAGTATATATGTACAGTACACCTGTTGTTGTTTTTTTTATCAGCAAAGAAAAGATTTCATTGATAAAAGGTACAAAAGAGCTTGTACCACCCTAAAAAAAAAATCATGTCCTCACATAAGCTTTGTTTTTCATGCACCTCTTGTATCTCTATTTGCTTTGTTTTCCTGAAAAAGGAGGTCAAGAAAACAAAGCAAATAGAGCTACAAGAGGTGCAGGAAAAACAAAGCTTATATGAGTACATGAAGTGCAGGAAACAAAGCTAATTGAAGTACAGGTTTGGCCAGTCACCATTGATGTGTTGTAGTCTATGTTTTCAAAGTCCTTTATCACCAGAGCCCAAGTATATACGCTATATTTCGCATTCTCAAACACAATAGCCACTATGATATTCTTGTTTTTGAAAACCCTGTCATTTATTTCTTGTCATAAAGACTACATGATTACTGCTAGTAAGAAATTCCAAAAAGTAGTAGTTGTTTTATCATGTAAACTAACCTTCCAGGAGTGCAAAGTAGTTATCACGTCGGCATGAATAAAGAAACAACAATGAATCTTAGACAAAATAAAAACCATAACTCAGCAGCGTAATTGCAGTGGAGAACAGGTGGTTTGGATCTTTATTATGATGACAGAACAAGCAAGTAGGCGGTACATCAATTCCTCTTAGAATCAATCTGTCTCTTGTGGAAAGTTCGCGATGACATAAACCCCACAAGAAGAAATAAATTTGTGGCATAAGTTTTTGATGCCACATGTTTTTAGACAGAAAAAATAATTGTACTTATTTTGATCTCTTATTAAGAAACAATGATCATCTCCACACTTCGAATCCCACGTCCAAACTCCATGGAAATCCTTTTGTGATTCCTTAACCATGATGTTCTTCAACCAGATTGCAGCATCAAAAGATAATGTAAACTTGATTTCATCTTTTGTATTTCTAGTGATCTCTTTAATCTGAATGTTGTTTAATTCCACAGAGAAGATGAAAGATTTATACTCACATATAATCTTAACTTCATTAAAAATAAAACTCACTTGTACTTTCTTTGGATTTTTTGCCTTCTTGTGTGTTACCAACTGCCAATCTCCTTCCAAATCGATTTGCTTCCCATTGTATTCCTTTTCCACAGTCTTGTTACCTATACCCATGTCTTCTTTCTCATTCTTTAGCCATGCTAATCGACGAACCCTAGTTATGATCCCCTCCGACGTGAAGAAATTCCATGTTCCAAATTCGCAGCATGAAACCAGGACATTCTCTCTCTACTCTCTTCCTACACCTTTGTTGTTACACCCTTCAATCTTCCACTGCATTATTGTTCCATGTATATAAAATGTAGTATATGTACTAATCTAAAAGAACCCTTCAATCTTCCATCTTGTGTTCAATATACTACTTTAATGGTATTAAAAAAATACTTTCCTATAAAAATACAAGATCAAATCATGTTAGTACATACTGTTAGACGTTGAACCCACTGATGTTGTTATCTCAAGTCAGTTGTCAAGTTTAGTTGACCAAAACACAATCCTTGATAAGTCTACTCTACAACCCGGACTAGGATAGATTTAGGTATTCGAGACGAAGACCATTGAAGATGAAGACCTGATCTTACATACTTGATAAAACATATCGTCCTCACAAAGGTTAGAAAGGTTTTCCTTTCAAGTTTCGTATTTACCATTTTATCATGAAAATAGTCTATGATGCTGTTTATGTGATCCGAAGGATTATAAATATTATTTCTCTTAAGCATTTAAGTCATTACATGACCAATGCTCAAGTAGAATATGGAATACTGAGTTAGCTCTTAGATTATCTGAACAGCACACGCGTTCATATGTTGGACAGTGTTTTTAATTGAGCTTGAGCATTTTGTATGTACGCGTACATGAGAACTCAGGAGTTTCCTGAACTCAAAAAATTGCTCTATGTACGCGTTCATGTGCGCGTACATATAAACCATGGAAAGAACCTATCAACAGCATACGCGTTCATGTACGTGTTCATGTGTTGACGTTCTTGCCTATTGTTAATAGTTTCTTGTAAGCTTTCACAATATGGCCATGGAACTCACTGATAGACACCTAATAGTGCATATTTTCCCATCATTTTATAAGTGTTCATGTACCAAATATTATGCTATCTTTGCATTCTTTGGCCAGACTTTGTATTTTCTTGCTATCGAGTACCTTTACTTTTATTGTGTTGTTTTTGTGATTTTTGTAGGTTAAATAAAGCTTGTAGATAGAATGGGCGGACTGGAGAAAAAGAGAGACCGGACCTGGATTATTGATGGGTGCAAAATGAAATATGCACATAGATCCCGTATCAACGGACGCTTGTATGGGCAAGGGAACTCAAAGAATGGAGACAAGATGGACTTCCACAGGCTTGAGAGATGTGGTCCAAAATGAGAGATGTGGTCCAAACTGAAAGATGTGGCCCAAAGCATAGTACACACGAAAGGAATTTCATTTCTTTTGACACGGCTTCACCGCACCACCGACCATCCCATCTACTCTACCAAGCTCCCATCAAGAATCCAACGACATCCACGACAGCCACATGTCCTCCACACTCACTATGGATGCTCATGCCTAACACCAAAATGTTCCCTTTGGTTTCCTTTCTCAATCAGGAGATCTCGATCTCTTTCTCCCTTTTCCTTCTCCTTCCCCGCTTCCCCGCTGCAACTCCCTTTCCCTTTTCCATTAACCTTCTCAACCCACGCCTCAAGAACAAGAGCATGCGTATGGTCGTTCCTATCGATAACCACAGTAAATCAAGCACTTAGCTTCGATTCGTTCTCAATTCACAAGTCACAAATCTGTGGTGAGAAAGCTGCCAGCGAAAATTAGGGTTTAGCAATTGGGGGTAATTTTTGTGTATAAATAGAGAAGATGGTGGGTAGAGAAAGGGATCCAGGAAGTTTTATCTCAAGCAATATAATTATTTGGAATTTCTAGTTTTCATTATGTTCTAATTTCATTTTCTAGGGTTCAGATGAAACCCTTAATTCATTTTTAGAAATTCTTGTTCTTGAGGTTGTTTTTGTTTGTGCTTTCATGGTTATGGATTAGTTTAATTTGTTGTTGCATTTTATAGCCATTCACCTTGTATGCTGCACTATCAGTTGTTGTATCCATGGTTGTTGGACCCCTTATAACTTGCTGCATCTCAACTCATGCTTAATAGATTGTGTTGGTCTGTGACTAGTTGTGCTGTAATGAGACAATTAGTGCTAGGGAACAACACTAATTAAAAAAAAAATATATTATTCTGTGACTAGGTGTGCTGTAATGAGACATCTAGTGCTAGGGATTAATACTTTAGTTGATATTAGACAATCCAATATGAGATCCCTTTGAAAATGCGGAAGACTTGTATCTCCCCCGCTGCTTCGTTTTATGGGAACATAACAACTTCGTTAGCTGAATATCTAGGATAGTTAAGTGGTGGATTCAACTGCCCTAGTACTTCTCCATCGATTGCTTAATATTTTCAGTTTCATTACGTTGCATTTATAATTTTCATAACCAATCATCTGCTCGCCTTTGACGATTCTTTCGGTTTAAATCAGTATTAGTAACTCTTAGAATTTCATTTTATGATCATCCAAGTCCCTGTGGGAACGAACTGTATTTGCCGTTGTACTCATTATCGACACCGTGCTCTTGCGGTCATATTTCATAGTAGGTTTTCACGGGCCTACCAAGTTTTTGGCGCTGCTGCCGGGGACGCGGTGTGGTTGTTTTGATTTTTCTTTGCTTCACTTTACTGATTTGTAGTATAGTTTGCATATTTGCTTAGATTTTAGTTTTTGTATTACATTGTTTAAGTTGTAGCCATTCACAGTAATCCTTGTATCATCAGTTCACTAGTTTGCATTTTTGTCTCGTCCCCATCACTAAAATTTAATTTGTAGCTCACTTGCGTATGTTAATATAATATAGTACTAGTTTAAGCCTTAGTCTTCCTTAGCTCGGTGAGTAGACCACCAGCAGGTTCAAGTGACTTTGTAAGATAACATTTTGTTTTGTTTTCCATTCACATATTGTACTCTTTCGCATTTCGTCGTTTCGTAACATCTAGTATAAGTTAGTCATACTGCATAGTATAGTATCTATATCATATTAGTTTAGCATTTTATGTAATATTAAATTAAGTTGCCATCATTTTGTAATATATCATTTTGTATTTTGTTGGTGTTAATAGTTTTGTTTACATCTTTGACTTTTACATTTCTGTATACTCATTTCTGCCTTGAGTTTACAGGTACATACCCTGCTGCTGTGCAAGTCAGAGAAAGAAAGCAAAAGAAAGTGGAAGGAGAGGCGTAAAAAGAAGCTACTGTTATACTCATTCCCGGTTCTGTGCCAGTGGTTAAATTCCCAAAACAATGTTTTAATTGATGTGTTTCCTTGCTGGAATTTTTACTAAGAGTTGCATCATTTTCTTCTCTGAAATTTGTGCATGCATTTGACTTGTTTGTTTGATTGATATGTCGTCTGGGCTATGATTGTTTCCTTTCGTGACCAAAATAACCGTCTTGTTAGAGTCAATCAGGAAGACTTAGTCGAAATCTCTGTTTCTGAAATAGATAGTCTTGTCCAACCTGTAAACATGGGTGAGGAGATTAACCGTCCCCGCACTCTCAAAGATTACATGTACCCTACGAGGGCAAGCCAGCCCTCATGCATTGTTTTGCCAGCTGCTGCTGGTCAGTTTTAATTAAAAGCCGGTACCATACACATGCTTCCTGTTTTTAGAGGGGTTGATGCTGAAAACCCCTACCACCATGTTAGAGAATTTGAGGAGATCTGCGGCACCATGAAGTTTAACCAGATGACTGAAGAGTCTCTGAAATTGCGTCTATTTCCTTTTTCTTTGAAAGAGAAAGCTAAGTCTTGGTTGTACGCTTTGCAGCCACAGTCAATTACAACATGGGATGAACTCACGAAAGAATTTTTCAAAAAATTCTTTCCAAATCATAAAACTACTACCATACGTCAAAGTCTTAATAGTTTTGTTCAATTAGATGGTGAGGCTTTGTCAAAATATATGGAACGTTTTAATGATCTTTTACTTCAATGCCCTCACCATGGTTTCGAAAAGTGGAGACTTGTGCAAATTCTTTACGAAGGATTAGACTTCAACTCTCGAACCATGATAGAGTCAATGTGTAATGGTGAGTTCACAAATAAGAGTGCTGATGAGTCCTGGACTTTTCTAAATGAAGTTGCCGAAAAAACGCAGCAATGGGAGTCCATTAGAGTGCCTAGAAAAGTGTTAGCCAGCAAGGGTGTCCATAAGATAGAGTCTGACTATGAAACTCATGCTAAAATGGCATCATTGGCTAGGAGATTAGAGGCCTTGGATCTGCAGAAAGATGTCAAGTCTACTGTGGTAATTCATGCAATCCAGTAGAAGTTCCCATTTGTGTTATGTGTGGCAGTTCTGAGCATTTAGTGGAGAACTGTCCACAAGTGCATGCATTTCAAGAGTCTAGAGTGGAAGAGGCCAATGTCTTGTACCAAATACAGGAAAATAATCCTTATTCTCACACATATAGCCCAGGGTGGAGGAACCACCCTAATTTTTCTTGGTCCAAAAGTCATGTGCAAGGCAGGCCATCAGGAAACACACAAGGGGTTTCTTATGCTAAGAACCCCCAGCTGCAATCTAACACTCAGTACCCGTCTAGAATTTCTTTGTTAGAGGACAATGTGACTATGTTGACCCAAAATTTGTTACAACTTCAGAAATACAGTGAACAAAACTTGCTACAATTTCAGAAGTTTTGAGAGTCTCGAACGTAAAGTAGGTCAGCTCTGTGAAGCTCTTAACGTTAGGGAAAAGGGTAAGTTCCCTAGTCAACCTCAGCAGAATCCTAAAGGTACCTATCTAGCTAGCTCCTCCACTCATAATGAAACCTCACATGATTAATTGAATGCTGTCACTACTCTTCGTAGTGGTAAAATAGTTGATAACAATGTTAGCATGCCAGAAAAAAATGAGTTTGTTTCTAGGTCACCATTGAATACAACATCACAGAATAACCCTATCGTAGAGAATGAGTCTACACATGCATTTAACTCTAAAAATCCTGACGGTGTCAATGTTCCCTCACCATCTTCTGTGCCTGCAGCTCCTTATCCTCAAAGGTTGGTGCAGCAGAAGAAGGGAACTCAATATCACGAGATATTGGAGATGTTTAAGCAAGTTAACATAAACATCTCTTTTCTCGAAGCAATCAAGCAGATTCCTGCTTATGCTAAGTTCCTTAAGGATCTTTGTACTCAAAAGCGAAGGCTTAATGTGCACAAAAGAGCCTTTCTCACTGAACAGGTTAGCTCTATCATTCAAAATAGCACCCCACCTAAGTTTAGAGACCCAGGTTTTCCAACAATCTCATGCATTATAGGCGACCAAATGGTCGAAAAAGCTCTATTGGACTTAGGTGCAAGTGTCAATCTGCTGCCATATTCGGTATATGCGCAGCTAGGACTAGGAGAGCTGAAACCAACACCCATAACTCTGTAATTAGCGGACAGATCCGTAAAAATTCCTCGTGGTGTGATAGAAGATGTGTTAATTAAGGTTGATAAATTTTACTTTCCTATGGACTTCATTGTGTTGGATACTCAACCTGTGCAAAACCTAGACAATCACATTCCTGTCATCTTAGGACGTCCCTTCCTAGCGACGTCCAATGCGATTATTAATTGTCGTAATAGATTGTTGAAATTGTCATTTGGTAACATGACTGTAGAACTGAATTTTTTTGATGTTAGTCAGCAACCTCAAGATCTTGATGATAATGAATTGCATGAAATTAATATGATTGAAAGTATGATCGAGGATACGTTGTCGAATAACTTGTCAATTGACCCTTTGCATGCTTGTTTGAACAATTATAACTTGGATCTTTATGATGATGAGTACATTAGTGAAGTCCATGCTCTGTTTGAATCTGTACCACCCATGGACATCACTAAGTGGAAATCAGGATTTGAGCCACTTCCTCACTCTGATTCCAAGTCTGTCCCATCTCTTGTTCAGCCACCAAAGCTTGAACTAAAACCTTTACCTGATACTCTTAAATATGCTTTCTTGGGTTCTTCTGATACTTTGCATGTAATTATTTCATCTGGTTTAAACTTAGAACATGAACATAAGCTTTTAGAAGTACTTAAAGAACATAAAGAGGCCCTAGGATGGACGATCTCAGATATAAAAGGTATAAGCCCCACTGTTTGCATGCATCACATTAACTTGGAAGAGAATGCTAAAACATCTAGGGAAATGCAGAGGCGTCTTAATCCTAACATGAAAGAGGTTGTTAAGGGCGAGATCCTTAAACTTCTTGATGCGGGTATCATATACCCGATTTCAAATAGCAAATGGGTCAGTCCTACTCAGGTGGTGCCGAAAAGGTCAGGTATCACTGTTATTCAGAATGAAAAGAATGAGTTAGTTCCTACTCGAGTAACCACAGGGTGGCGAGTATGCATCGATTACAGGAAGTTGAATGCAGTCACAAGAAAAGACCATTTCCCCCTTCCTTTCATAGATCAAATGTTAGAAAGGCTAGCTAGACATAGTCACTATTGCTTCTTAGATGGCTATTCTGGTTACTACCAGATTCATATAGCACCTGAAGACCAGGAAAAGACTACATTTACCTCTCCATATGGTACTTTTGCTTATCGTCGTATGCCTTTTGGGTTGTGTAATGCACCAGCTACATTTCAATGTTGCATGATGAGCATTTTCTCTGACATGGTAGATAAATTCCTTGAAATCTTTATGGATGATTTTTTTGTCTTTTGGTCGTCTTTTGTTGAATGTTTGCTTCATCTTGAACTTGTTCTGATTAGATGCAAGGAAAAGAGCTTGATTCTGAATTGGGAAAAGTGTCACTTCATGGTTAATTCAGGCATTGTATTAAGGCACATCATCTCTGAAAAAGGTATCGAGGTTGATCGAGCAAAGGTCGACCTCATTCGACACCTCAAACAACCTCGCTTTGTGAGGGAGATTAGATCATTTTTAGGCCATGCTGGTTTCTACCGGCGATTCATTAAGGACTTTAGTAAAATATCCAGACCTCTTTGTTCTTTACTTGGTAAAGATGTTGCTTTTGTTTTTGATGATGCGTGTGTGAAAGCTTGGGAGGAGCTGAAAACTCGTCTCACTTCAGCCCCTATAGTCAGACCTCCTGACTGGAATCTACCTTTTGAAAAAATGTGTGATGCTTCAGACTATGTCGTTGGTGTTGTTTTAGGACAGCGAGTCGACAAACTGCCATACGTGATATACTATGCTAGCAAAACTCTTAATGATGCTCAACTAAATTACTCAACCACTGAGAAAGAATTGCTTGCTGTTGTGTTTGCATTAGATAAGTTCAGGTCATATTTGATCGGTTCTAAAGTCATCATATATTCTGATCATGCTGCCTTGAAATATCTCCTTTCTAAGAAAGATGTTAAAGCTCGACTAATCCGTTGGATTCTTCTATTGCAGGAATTCAATCTCGAAATTCGAGATAAGAAAGGTTCGGAAAATGTTGTAGCTGATCATTTATCTAGATTGAACCTTGAGTCTAATGATGAATCCCTGCACATTAGAGAGTCTTTCCTAATGAACAATTGATGCTTGTGTCTGAATTACCTTGGTTTGTTGACATTGTCAATTACCTTGCCACAAGTAGAATACCTCCACATTGGACAAGACCGATCCAAATTCTTGACTGAGGTAAAACATTTCTTTTGGGATGACCCATACTTGTTTAAGTACTGCCCGGACCAAATCATTAGGAAGTGTGTCCCCAACATTGAACAGAAAGATGTGTTATCTTTCTGTCATAACCATGCATGTGGAGGCCATTTTAGTGCAAAGAAAATTGCTGCCAAAGTCCTGCAGTGTGGGTTTTATTGGCCATCATTGTTCAAAGACAGTCATGCGCATTGTGTTGCTTGTGAAACGTTGTCAGAAACTAGGTAGTATTTCAAAGAGAAACATGATGCCTTTACAACCCATTTTGATTGTTGAACTGTTTGATGTGTGGGGTATTGACTTTATGGGTCCATTTCCCAATTCTGAAGGTAAGTTGTATATACTTGTTGTTGTTGATTATGTGTCCAAGTGGGTAGAAGCGATTGCATGCAAAACAAATGACCACAAAGTGGTACTTTCTTTCTTAAAGGATAATATTTTTGCTCGTTTTGGAACCCCTAGGGCTATAATCAGTGATGGTGGCTCTCATTTTTGTAATAGATCTTTTGAGGCACTAGTACGCAAGTATGGCATTACTCATAAGGTATCAACCCCTTATCATCCACAAACCAGTGGACAAGTGGAAGTTTCTAATAGGGAGATTAAGCATATTTTAGAAAAGACAGTTAATCCATCTAGGAAAGATTGGTCTTTGCGACTTAATGATGCTTTGTGGGCCTATAGAACAGCATATAAGACTCCAATTGGCATGTCACCCTACAGACTTGTGTATGAAAAAGCATGTCATTTACCTGTGGAGTTAGAACATCGCGCATATTGGGCTGTCAAGAAACTTAACTTTTCTATTGATGAGGCAGGTATCCACAGGAAACTCCAACTCAATGAGTTGGAAGAATTGAGAAATGATGCATATGATAGCTCGAAATTGTACAAAAACAGGATGAAAGTGCTTCATGACAAGCGCGTTCTGCGCAAGTCATTCTCACCAGGACAGAACGTATTATTGTACAACTGTCGTTTGCATTTTTTTTCCAGGTAAGGTACGTTCTAAATGGACGGGACCGTTTCTAGTACGCACAATATTCGCTCATGGAGTTGTGGAACTTGAAAACCCAGCAAATCAGAACATCTTTAAGGTCAACGGGCAGAGATTGAAGCCATTTTTGGAACCAATTCCACCAGAAGTTGAATCAACAGATCTGGCGGATCCTGTATACCAAGACTGACTTGGTTCACCTATTTTGTACATACATCAGGTTTAGGGATTCCCTTTTCTTGCTCATGTTTTTGCTTTCTTTTGTGTATATATCTTTCTATTTGCTTTGTTGTGTTCTGTTGTTACAATAACAGACTCACTCTCATGTTTCTGTATCTACCTTGTTGTTGCCTTCAAAGCACACACCAAGTCCTGATTACACTTCACTCGTGAGGAGCTCTGGTAACCACTTTCCTTTTCTCTCGTTTCTGCACATGATCTGCTTAGTTTGTGAACATCAGTTTCTTGTTAGAAACATTGAGGACAATGTTCAGTCCAAGTGTGGGGGTGCGATTACCAGTTTGCAATTACTTAACTAATGTTGTGTCAATTAGATATGAAGAAATCATGTTAGTATTTGTTTGTGTACATTTTTCCGACAGTTGATCAGTCATATGGTATACATTTAGCTAAGACTACATACACTTTGCTCGTCACTAGATGCAAATCAGAACTGATTAGAGAAACACACATCTACATTCTTGAACTTCGATAGATAGTTGTGATAAACCTGACTATCCATGACAGAGATGATTTTGCAAGAAAGAAATTCCGGAAATAAATAATAAATCAATCATTAGTGGAGACTACCCATGAGTGAGGCACCAAATAATTAAATCAGAAATACAACTTCTTTAAGAGTGCGCTATTAACGATTATCCAATTCTCAAAGTCTCTTAAGCACTCATTTCGATCTCAAGTGCTGCTCATCATGAGAGTAACCAGAAGTAACCTTATACTCCTTGTCTCTATTTCAGGGTTGCAGCTCTCTCTCAATAGAAACTCATGATCATCATCAACGAGCAGAGCAACACCAACCTAGGAAGACATTAGAGGATCAGAGGAAAATTACTCAGTTGAAGTACAAAAGAAGAACCAAATCATGAATCTCTACATGTTGTGATACTAAGTCAGTAAGTTTCAAGGGTTACAAGTCAGTTTGTGTTTGAGTCAAGAATCAAGAGCATCAAAGGTAAAATCAACAAAAGTCCTTCATCCCATGGCAAGTTAGAAGATATTATCAGTTAGTTCAACAACTTCTATTTTTTTAAAAAAAAAATGTTATACTGATATATTTTGTCAGTTGTTTTTACAGTATGAGTCATGTATTTTAAATTTCCGTTTCACCATTGCATAAAAAAAAAATTAGTTCACCAATAAGTATGTTTCAACTTTGTATAAGTCATGCAAGATCAGAGTCAAGTAAGAGTCAGTCCTGTATAGTACTACATTTTGAGTTTAGTCATGTCAATTGGTAAGAAGAGAAGATTCAAGACCATAGACCGAAGACAAAGAGCAGAATTGTGATATTTGTAAGATTAGAGAAATCATCATCAAACAACGGAGCTGAAGACAGAGTTGTTTCTATTGGGGCACTGAGAGAGTTGCGATCCTCTTGACAAGAAGGTATGTCCACACTCTCACTTATGGTGATTCTCTTTGAAACCATCAGGTTTCATTCCTCTGAGATCTCAGAAAAAGAAAATATAAGCGTTACCATCAACCGTGTGTTCAGCATTCTTTCTTTTTCCTGCTGACACACATGTGTGACCCCTTAAAAATCATCTTTTATGAGTGGCTAACCTGTAAGGCAGAAGTTGAGGCGAAATGCATATTGATTCTCTGATAACGTCCGGTTTCCAACTTGCAAAATACTCCCTGGCACTGGTTTAACTTTTCACTCTCTCTCTCTCTTTGTTTTAGGAATGTTCTTGTTTGTGTAGTTCTCACTTATTTCCGATTGCTTGGCAGGTGAAAGGGAAAGTGTATGTCTTCCTAACTCTCTGAATACTTATGATTAATTATTTGTTGGAATCTAGGTTTTGTGGGAATACCTCTAGTAATCTCTCACGAGACCTCACTCGTCCACTAGGGACACCATGTGGTTCAAAGAGCTTGTTGCATACGCTCAATGCAATCGAGAAACCTACGAAAGTGGTATAGATAGGATTTCCTTTGTTTTTGTTTCACTCGAGGACGAGTAAAATCTAGATTTGGGGGTATTTGATAGACACCTAATAGTGCATATTTTCCCATCATTTTATAAGTGTTCATGTACCAAATATTATGTTATCTTTGCATTCTTAGGCCAGACTTTGTATTTTCTTGCTATCGAGTACCTTTACTTTTATTTTGTTGTTTTTGTGATTTTTGTAGGTTAAATAAAGCTTGTAGATAGAATGGGCGGACTGGAGAAAAAGAGAGACCGGACCTGGATTATTGATGGGTGCAAAATGAAATATGCACATAGATCCCGTATCAACGGACGCTTGTATGGGCAAGGGAACTCAAAGAATGGAGACAAGATGGACTTCCACAGGCTTGAGAGATGTGGTCCAAAATAAGAGATGTGGTCCAAACTGAAAGATGTGGCCCAAAGCATAGTACACACGAAAGGAATTTCATTTCTTTTGACACGGCTTCACCGCACCACCGACCATCCCATCTACTCTACCAAGCTCCCATCAAGAATCCAACGGCATCCACGACAACCACATGTCCTCCACACTCACTATGGATGCTCATGCCTAACAACAAAATGTTCCCTTTGGTTTCCTTTCTCAATCAGGAGATCTCGATCTCTTTCCCCCTTTTCCTTCTCCTTTCCCGCTTCCCCGCTGCAACTCCCTTTCCCTTTTCCATTAACCTTCTCTACCCACCATCTTCTCTATTTATACACAAAAATTACCCCCAA
>JAJJMA010112176.1:0-18380 GCA_023529015.1 Papaver nudicaule | reverse complement strand
CGAAGGGTTTGTAGATAAAATAGAAGAGGTGAATTTTGGTTCTCAAAGCAAACCAAAAATAATAAAAACAGGGGTAAATTTATCGCCAGATGAAAGAAAATCTCTACTAGATATATTAAAAATGAATATCGATTTATTCATCTGGGAAACTGTAACTCCACCGAAAGTAAGCTCAGATATTGTCTGTCATTCTATGAAGATCAGAAAACAACAAGAATCAATAGTACAGACAAGGTTCAAAGTAGTTGATGACGATACTATGGAGGAAGGAATAGTTAAATTGCTAGAAGCGGATATCATAAGAGAAAGCTCATACCCGAGCTGGATCTCTACATCCAGGGTAAGAGTAACAAGAGATGGAGAATCAACAATCCATTGCAATTACAAGGATTTGAATAAAGCCTACTGCAAAGATAACTACCCCATACCGGATGTCAATATGCTGTTTGAAGCAATCTCGCATCATCAGCTACTGTCATTTTTGGAATGCCAAACAGATTATGGTCAAGTTCAAATTCACCCAGATGATAAAGAGTACACTACATTCAGGGCAAAAAGAGGATTATATTGTTTGGAAGACACATTTCAAGTATTTGAGAAGTTTCATCTAAAAATGAATCCTTCTAAATGCATTTTTGGTGTTCAGGAAGGAAAATTCTTTGGTCAAAGAATAACTAAAAGGGGAATAGAAGCTGATTCATCAATAATCGAAGGAATCATTCAGATGAGAAATGTAAAGAACGAGAAACAAATTCGACAACTACTGGGAAAATTGGCTACTATAAGCAGATTTATACCAAGATTATCAGACAAATGTAGGCCATTTTTCATTCACCTGAAAAACATGCCCCAGGTGGATAATGTTGAAGGAATAAAAGAGTGTCAGCACACGTTCGATCACTTAAAAAGATCTCTATTAAAGATCCCAGCTTTATCTACACCGCTCCAAGAAGAAATGCTGTTCCTTAGTCTGGTAGTCTCATCTGAGACAATAAGCGCAACATTATTCAGAGAAGAAGAGGGAGTTCTAAAGCCAATATATTTTATAAGTAGATCATTAACCTCCAGAGAAGGGAAACACTCAGAAGAAGAAAGAGAATTATTGGCATTGTACTTCTCATCAATAAAATTGAGACGCTACTTTTCAAACTGGGAATCGACGGTAATCAGTAAACACCTACCGGAGACAGTGCTGAAGAGTGAGGCGATAGGCAGTAAGACTGAATTCTGGAGAAAATAAGTCAGTCAATAAACTATCAGTTACCTGAGGAGAAGTACTTCGAATGATCGATTATGCGCAGAATTCATGAACGATGTTCCCATAGGAAATACAATTAGCAACATGAAAAATGATCTAAAGAAGCAGCTCAACATGCATGAAAGGATCAGTAAGCTTGGTGATCATTCTGATGAAATCCTTTTTGAAAAAAAAGAAATGGAGATTGCTTCTGGCCAACCACGATAGATGATGCGAAAGGCGCGCAAGAAGAAGGTGATACAAACCAGAGGTAAACCTAAAACTTACTATTATATCAATTAAAAATTCTATAAAAAATTCAATACAAATATAATCTTAGGTGACTGAGACTAAAGTAAGTCGATTGAGATATTTATCCGTATAAAAAGAAAAGGACATTCTAGTCGACTAAAAAGTCTCAGATGACAAAAAAAAAAATCAAAATAAATTTTAGTCGAACACAGCCATCAGACTATTCATAATACTGAATACGATGCTATATTCGACTAACATGATATTGATTATATAATGATTTGAGAAAATCACTGGATTCTATGAATAGATTACAGATCAATCTCAAACAAAGAAGAGATTCAATGGTTGATAAACTAACCAAAGAATAATGAATGTACTTGGTAAAATACCTGAAATTTTAAGAGCAATCTATATATATATTGATACGAATCAATGAATTGCCGAATTTCTACAGGAACATAACCAAAGGCCACATTCGTTTAAACTCAGAGACCTGTGGGCAAGAATCTTGGTCATTTGCTCAAGGGGCTTTGAAAACCATTATTCCTAACACCACGGTATAGTATATAATGAACATTAATAAATGATTCAAGTTTCACGAATAATCTTTTGTTCATAACTACAGTATTGATCGTTCAGAGTCCAAAAGAAATGACAAAATACATCTTCTCAAAGTGGACATCAATTGTGCTTCATGGAAGCACAATGATAGGAGAAACACTAAAATTCATCTCGGATGAACAAATTCAGAAGAAAAGCCCTTCCTCATCATGAAAATTGATCGAACAAGGTATTCTCCACCGAAAGAAATTTGTTGAAGCAAATACAAAAAGCTCCAAGACAAAGAAAAGAAGAAATTTGAAGTGAAGGAACAAGAATCCTTAGAAGAAACGTAGAGTTTCCTTTTTCATCTGAGAATGCTTGTCTTTTTTCTTTTAATTTTCTTTGAATTTAAGAAGGAGCTTATGAAGCATTGCTTATGTACAAAAAACCAACGCCAATAAGAATAAACTCAAATACAACAATTTATGCTAATAAAATGAGTAGACTCAAAATACAGCAAAATATGCTAATAAAATGAGTAAAACTCAGATAAAGCAACCTATGCTAATGAGGTGAATAAACTCAGATATGACAGTTCATGCAAATAAGTTAAAGAAAGAAGGTATTCTCTCAATCAAAAATTTGTTGAAGAATAACCTGAAGAATTAATTCAATTACAAATCAAAATTAAATTAATCAAGTGAAAGTGTTACATAAAAAAATAAATAATCAAAGTAATGGAGGAGTGATTGCACGCACAATTCCAAAGTAATCAAATGGACTACTTGAATAGGAAGGCTAAAGAACTTGAATATCTCAGTTTACGACAAAATATTTCAGATGACTAAGATAAAAGCCTAATAGAGAATTCCTGGAGAAAACTCATATTTTATCTCTTGAAACAAACGGTCAAAGGAAGGATGTTTTCATACAGAAAATGCCTCCGCAAAAGTGGGTCGAATGTCCTATAAGGCAAAAAATATCTTTTAGTGTCTTAATGCTTAAAGATAAAGATCGGAGCACTGATAGGACAAGAGTGGGATGATTGACCATCAAGGACCAACTCCGAGTCAGTAATATGATGGCGCGAGTGTGCTCTAGATAAAGTGCATCTGAAGTAAGATACCATCAACTCATTAGGTAAGGAAATGACTGTATCCGCCATTGAGGAAAAGAAATTGGGCTGGCATTACACCGACAAACTGATATGCTGATAAAATGAAAGCCAAGAGAACCCAAGCAGTTCAACAAAGAGATAAAAATGAGAAAACATTGAGAGTTACACAAGCAACACATGCAAAAAATAACTTCTACAACTTTCAGTCAACTGAAAAATGAGTAACAAGTATGATTGACATATCATCGGATTACTGATACGAATAAAATGATGCTCGAGATCATTAGATCGGAAAATATAGTGTGAAGTTTAAGGGTCAGATAATTAAAAATAAACTTATAACCTGAGAAATGGGAATAAGTACATTTAACAGGAGAATGAATTCGTCAGTCGACATATATCTCAGATATACATCCGATTCGAAGATATTACACTAGGGAAAAATTTCTAATTAAGGATTGAAATTTATAATACTAGTTTGAGGTAATATCGATGAAACATGACAGCATAGGTGAAATTATAAAATACACGTTCAAGAAAAACAGAGTAAGATGATATTTCATTCATATGGAAATTTACAATCATTAGAGCAAGTTTGAGCAAAAACTAACATCAAAATGAAACTATAAAGATAGAAACGGATCATTTAAACTTTGGAACACGACTTGCACATCCAAGTTTAGTGGAGGAATACACAGATCCAAAATTTGGTGGATTAGAAGATTTAGCTTGGAATTTTTCTATTTGTTGATGAAGAAGAGCTTTCTGAGAAATGGCTTCTTCACGAGCAGAATTAGAGATTCTAAGCTGTTCACGAAGATCATCGATGGAGCCTCAGAGTTCTCTTTCTATGCAGTGCTTCTCAGTATTCAAATAATCAACCTTATGAATGTAGTCTTCCTTGAAAGACTTAAAATCTTCGAACAACTAGGAAAGTTTCAATATAAAGACAATCACCAGATTATTGGGGTCATCAGGAGATATAACAGCTTTACGAAGTTGTTCATTTTCAGATTGAAGAACATTAATAATGCGCTGAGAATGCTCGAGTTTCGCCACCAAAGAACTTAAACCTGATGACAACTGAAGAAGAAAAATAAAGAAACATTAGAGAGCGTATATGCACAAAAAAAAAGAAGAGAAGAATTAAAACCTGATAGTGGAGATTCAAGACGTTATCAATCGATTCTTTGGGACTCATTCGATTAAATTTGATGGCATCATCGACTCGTGAATAGTTCATCAAATTAGAATAGGGAAAATTAATATTTGATGAAGTGAAAGAATCTTGTTGGCAAGAGTACGTGGTAGAAGTACGCGCTCTGATTAATCTTCATCTCCTCTACATTAAATTGATCCTTCTGAAGGTTGAAATCTTTGAAAAATGGAGGAACATAATCTTCATACATCCCAGATGTAGGAGGAAGAAGATTTTGAAGATAATAAGAAAGAGAAAGATATTCAGCTTCATAGTGGTCGGGAGAACTCGAGAGGTCAGAAAATTTGCGCGTAGAAGGCTGTCCAGAACTGTACTCAACTGCGGGTGATGAGTTAAGAGGAATAGATAGAGAATTGGGAGATGGAGAAGAGTAGTCGACCCAATTGAAGAAAAACTTGAAATTCTCAATAAAGCGCTTATGTTCAGGACCTCTGAATTGAACGGATTTAATCAAGAAGTGAGGATCAGAATGACAGAATGATTTGGAATGATAATTAAAAATCAGGGAAAGAACATCGTCAGGGATGGGAAGAGGAACTGAAATACAAAAGCAAAAGATAGTTCAGTATAGGGAAGTGTCTAAAATTTTATCTTCAGATGACTGAATAAGCGAATCAAGTTAGAAGAAAATAATAACATGAATTACTTACAAGAACGATGAGAAGGATTGAAGTGAGTCCTCAAAAGTCCACCAGGGAGGGTTGAAAAAGGATCATACAGCCAGTTTCCAGAAAGAATAATTGGTTGACGTTTGTTTCCTGCAATGCTGTCTTTGAGGGAGGCCGTTTCTGCAGGATTAAGATTCTCAATCCCAAGTGAAGTTTTAGGACTATTCTTTACGAAATGTTTAATATGAGATCTTAGAGTAGGATTGATGTTAATTTCTCTAACATCATATCTTTGCCAGATGTATAAAGCATTTACTAGATTATTTTCAACATCATAAGAATTGTTGTAAATGCGATTCATGATCACATAGAATTTGGAAGGTAATTGACCAGGAGCGCAGTCAATCAACCTGAGATATTGATGGATTAGTACTGGAATAGGAAAAGACATATGTTTGAGATGAATTAAAGATATGAAGAGATCGCCATCAGGAACTTCGCTTGGAGGAACTTCAGAAACGGAGAGATTAGGGTTAGAAGGGAACTTGATTATTATACCTAACTCTCTGAGGATAGGATAATCCCGATAGATTTGATCAGCAGAAAGAGCCATGAATTCAGAAGAAAAAGAATGAAAGGTATAGAAAGAAGAACGAGATTATAAGCAATATATAAGAATGGTATTATGAACTTCTAGAATCAACCGTTTTAAAGGAAAGAAAAAGATAGCTAAACGACACGTGGAAGGAAAAGATAAATTAAGATATGAAGGAAACTCTTCGTTTTCTGAAAAATGCGGCAATTTTTTTTAAAAAAACATGTCAGACGACTAGAAAAACCCGATGAAAACAAGGTATCGAATAATTAACAACAATCGAGCAAGGCACGATAAGCAGTATGGGATCCAAATTAAAAAATCCGTATTAAAGAACTGTCGAGAAAGGCCTTGTTTTGATTGAAATAATGATCAAAAAGATCAAAAATTTCACGATGAAAGGATTCCGGTCCAGTAAAAGTTAAATGCCTTGATAAATCAAGACACTTCTTTCTTTTGAGGGAGAAAGGGATGATTACCCTATTTGGTTAAAATGGCATACCAAAGCTGCCAGATCGACTGAAGAAGAAAACTTAAAAACTCGAAAGCTATACATCACCAATTGCTACATCTCAAAGTTTAAATCAAATCAAGCCTAAAACTAGATTTAATCTAAACTAGGGGCAAATATGTTGATGACAAAATATGGTTCAGGGTAGAAGGTCATCCACTGAAGGGCAAATGTGCTGACATGCGGAGCAGAACCAGAAAAGGTGCTGATAGAGTTCGCAGTCGACTGACAGCAGACAAAATTCTTTCAAGAAGAAGACCTGCCAAAGGAAGTAGATTACCCCAGATGACTCAAGGAGAAGTATTCAAAGACAAGAAGGCGGGAAAGTTAGTTAAACATCCCCGACATTAGAGGACACAACTGTAATAATGCTTAAGAATGTTCTAGATTACTTTATCCGCCTATACTTGTATGTCTATAAATACCGACCTTACAGTCATTTGTAATCTAAGTTTCTCTCTCTGAAATCAGTAAGAAAACACACTTTGTCTAAATTCTGTTGATTATCTGTCCAATACTTAGAAGTTAAGTAAGACCGAAGCTCCTGAAGTTGTAAACCTAACTTCCCATACATCTGAGAGAACCAATCCAGAAAACACATTAAAGTTAACAGGAATCATACTCATTTACTTGTGAAGGTAATATTCTAACCACAAGATTACATATCTTCATTAGCGAAGCGAAGACGGTAAACCCATGAGTAGTAGCAATCAAGTAGTTGCGATGTGGTTGGGTATTAAATGATGTGTCAGAACGGATAAAAATACAGAGTTGACTCGTTGACTTAGTGAAATCATCATCAACAATAGTTATCTAAATTAGACATTGCTCGTCGAGTCAAATATGAAGAAAATAGGACCTCGCCAACGTTGCTCGCTATTGAAAAAAGACAAGAAGTATCAGAACCTCGTTTGTATTTAGTCCGTCCTCGTTGTCGTATTAGCTGTAACCTACTATGTAACTCGCCTATAAAAGGCCAACTTATCCTCAAAAATAGGGGTTGAGCGAATTTGTATTCTAAGTCCAGAGAGAGAGAGAGAAAGAGAGAGAGAGATTCGACAGTAATAATCCTAGCTCCTCATGTGCTTAGTGGTGAGATTGAGTGAACTAGAGATTTGTAACCTGTAATCATATTCATTCATAATGGTGATCTGTGGATGTAAGCCTCAACACTTGAGGATGAACCACGTAAAATCCTTGTGTTTCGTCTTTTTTTTTTACTTATTATTATCTTGTTGTACAATTAGACAATCATCATGTGTCAGCATACATCGCACGTACTAGGTTTTGGTAGATCACTCTTTGTTGTGTTGCATAATCTCTACTAAAGATTTTATGCAACTACAAGTAGACCAGAGGGAGTTTTGTCCTGGATCAGTCTCCAACCAATTTTGGTTATCATGGCATTATTAAACAGATCAGTGTTCATGAAACCCAAAACTCTCAGGTGTCTTGGCTTGCACACATAGAGCTCCAGGATTTCAGGTAGACCCCTTTAAGTCCATCCATATCTTTGTCTCAGAAAAATTTCTTTGAACTTTGGTCATCTCTTCACGGGTTTTCATAGGGAACTTGAAGCAATTCATTTGATATATGCTGGTTGTAGAAGTAACAGTAGAGATGAGAGTAGATTTGGAAGCCCAGTTGAGAATTTTTTCTTTTCTAACCCGCAAGTCTAAAGTTCATTTTATCCACACAAGATTTGAAGCTTTGAATTTTATTTTTGTTGGTGAAGAGAGGGAAGACAAGGTATATATCATAGAGATACGATTAATACCCAAGATATTGCTCAGTTGGTTTCTAACTTCAGGAAGAGTATTGTTGTTATAGAATATACCAGCCTTTTGAAAATTGATGAGTTGCCCATAATCTTTGAAAAGGTGAAGGATGTTCTTGCATTATTTTTTTTCTTTTTTGTTGTTGGTATAGTTGAAGTTGCTTTGTGGGGATATAAATACTTAAACTTCTTATAACTTGTTTGGATACACAGTTAGAACTCAAAGCAACTTAGTTTGGCAACACAATTTCATAATGACTTATATAAGAAGAAAGTTGTTTTAGGTGTCAAACAATAAAGATAATCTAAGGGTAGTGTGTGTAAGTTTTATGGAGTTCGGGAGATCAAGATCGAACAAAACTCGCCTAAACCAAGAAATGGCCGTTTGAGCGTTGCTTCAGTTACAAAAAGAGGAAATAGGGTTGGTTAAAGGGAGGGAGCCGAGAAAGATGATATCCGAGAGTTGTTAACAAAATAGTTGTTTGTGAGTGGAATTGCTAAAGGATTCACTGTTCAATAGTATGTTGAATACTGAATCAGAAGAATGAATTTTGTAATTGTTGGAAAGAATGTGTAATCTCTGTAAGTTGTATGAGATGTGATTCTGAATGACCCGAATGTCATTGAGATGCGATGATTTTTCAACTGGTCGAGTGACCTATTTATTGCAATAAAACTCTAACTGATCTCATAAGTTGCGGAAGAAGTGGAAATAGTGGGAGAGTGGAGTGAGTGGAGAACGTGCGTGATGGCCCTTAGAAGTAGGGAAGACTAAGTTACACGCCCACCTCCCTTATACCTTGTAATGTTCGCACGACTTAGTTTCTTTCCCGTTGGTGATTGAGCTGTTGCAATCACACGTGCCGTAGACCGCCAAACCAAAACCCTAAGTAATATCCCCCCATGTAACTTACTTGTCTGTCATAAAAGTTGTTAAGTAATATCTATACTATGTGTCTAAGCTGACTAAGCGCAAGTCGTACCATTTCATATGTTGATAAACCTAGGACTTTGCATGTAAAACAAAGATTTAAGCGATAAACTCATGTATCTCTTTTGGGGCATTCTGGAGATGAGCCATTTATCTCAGAATAGTCTAAGGATTGAGCCGGGCAATCACCATTTAGAACAAGGGACATCTTAAGATTGAGGCGTGAAATCATTTATACTGAGGGGATGTTAGCAACCCTTTGTGGCAATGATCAAGTAAGTATGGCTCTCAGTATGCCAATAATGCAAGGAATTCAGTCTCAGGCATCATATTCATTGCAACTACAAGCGCTAAATTTTCCTGGGAAAGATGGATAGCCAAGTATAACCCTTTTGAACACCTAACTAATCGTTTTAGTATTTATGGGCCCTTATTGGACCTTTAGTTAAGTCTCTTAATTCTAGAAGTTGTGGATTCTGTAGAAGTTGGATCAATTCCTAAAAATCAGAGAATAATAATCCTGAGTGAAACTTGTTTAAGTTATGGCTTTCCCAAGTATTATGAGTCGTCGTCACCAGAATCACACGTTTTCTAAGTATCGTGGGAGTTAGCTATTTTTCTAAGAATAAGGAATTATCGTGGGAGTTAGCTAATTCCCTAACTTGTATGGATAATAACTATCGAGTAAATATTAATCCATGACTCAACTATTTTCCTAGGAATTAGGATTGTAGCCAGAAGTTACAAGGAAATTCTAACAAACCCTAGAAAATAGGAATGACCATGGTACTTGGCCATAATCGAATATTTAGGAGTGGTCTTGACCAAGTAACACTAGGAATGGTCACGACCAAAGGTTTTAGAGTTGCATGGCCATGGACAACTAGTTTGGCTCGTAAAATATAAGACCTGGCCTTGATAATTTTGGCCAATGCCAAAGAGATTAAGAACATGACCACTGTACTTTACGTGGCCAAGAAATATTATGAGTGGCCATGGAGACTTTGGGTCAGGAAAATTGGATAAGACCATGGCACTTGGCCATGGCCGCGGAAGATGCGGATTTGGCCATGAGACTTACCATGGCCACAAATTATAAGAAGCTTGGCCACGAGACTTGTGGTGGCCAGCATAAATTGGGCTAGGCCATGGGGTTTGGCCATGGCCACGAAAAACAAGGGTTTGGCCACAGAATTTTCCGTGGCCAAGGTTTATTGGATAAGGCCATTGGACTTACGCCATGGCCATGAGACTTAGCAATGGCCACATAACTTATGCCGTGGCCACGAGACTTGCCTATTATACGGGTATTGGACTAGGCCCAAAATAGTTAGAATTCGGTCATGGTATCCAAATTTACACGCGTTTAGTCCAAAAATCACCCTGAGCAGCCTATAATCCCTAAAGATGAACAACTTCCATGAAGGAAGTTATCCCGAATTCCTTATGGATTGGCCCGTATTTCGAACTTCCTTCAGTATTTTGTTATTAGTTAGATTTTCGGGAATCCCTAAAAACTAGGTTTAGTGGCGACACTTGACTATACCCTAAAAAATTAGGAACTTGGCCAACTTGCCATGGCAAAGGGAAATTGCACTGAACCATGGTGTTTGGCCATGGCCACAAAGGCTAAAGGGGCTTGGCCACAGAACTTGTCGTGGCCAAGATGAACTGGATAAGGCTACGACTTCTGCGAGATTGGATAAGGCTATGGCTTCTGTGACTGTGAGAGAAATTAGTAGTGGCCACGATACTTGGCCGTGACCACAAATTAAACTTAGCAATGACCATGGAGCCTACGCCATGGCCACTGGGACATTGTATGGATCTTGGCCACAGAACTTACGCCATGGCCAAGGGGGAAAATAGAGCAGGCCATGACACTCGCACCACGGCTTTTAGTCAATATTCTAAGCCATAACTTGGGTTGAAATAAAGAAACCCTAATTTACCTTTGCCTTGAGCTTTCCCCTAAAAATTGTCATAATCACTAGAGTTAGCCAAATCATTGCATGTGATAGTACTCTTAAAACCTTCGCTCAAAAATCACCATCAACAAAAGTTAGTTTGCTTCTGACTTCTGCAGAAGCAAAAGTGCTTTCATACACGAACATGATATTAAATTTTATTTACAACCTAAAATTTGGATGGGTGGCAATAGCATCATAGCAGTGGGGTCTGCTGTCAGTTGCATCATTTTCACATGGACTGTTAAGAACGCCCAAATCCTCAACAATCGACGGTGCAGATTTAAGGACGATATGCCCATGCGAGTTCTTGGAAGATCAGCTATATATAAAGTTAAAGTGCATCAATAATTTTCCCGCCCAATCTCTTCTCTCCGATTCATTTTCTCTCTCTTCACTCGAGAAACTCAACTCAAAAATGGGAACCCTAATTTCCCAAATCAGCCAACTACTGAATCAAACCCTAAGTCCAGATAATTCAATAATAGCTTCTGCAACCGAAGCCCTAGATCATCTTTCCCCTCTTCCTGACTTTCCTTATGCTTTAATCGCCATTACTACTGGTAAGTAAAATCGACTAAGTCAATACTCACTTTTTGTTTTGAATTCCAAGATTCCATAATCAATTTTGTGTTTGATTTGATAGGAGGTGAAAATCAAGGGCAGAAAATAGCTGCCGCAACGTACTTGAAGAACTTTACTAGACGACATATTGATTCATCTAAAACCAGTGCTGAGTTCAGGAATCGGTTTGTTCAAGCTTTACTGCAATCTGAACCAGCTGTACTGAAAATCTTAGTTGAAGCTGTAAGGTTTTCTGTTTGATATTTATGTGTTAAATAATTAGACTTACTTTGTTGGTAGGTAGAGGAATCTGACTAGTGACTATTTTTGGGTGTATGTAGTTTCGGCTTATCGTTGTGAATGAGTTTGTTAAGGAGAATTCGTGGCCGGAACTTGTACCTGAATTGCGATCAGTTATACAAACTAGTAATCTTGTTAATGAAGGTGGAAATTCACAATGGAGTACTATCAATGCTCTTACAGTTCTTCAAACTATTGTTAAACCTTTTCAGGTATTCATATTGATTTTCCTTCACTTAGAGGTCTTTTTGATGTTCCCTGATTTCAGAGAGAGTTTATTATTTGTGATAATGTGTTTGTTGATATTTGTTGAAAGAAAATCATCTTAAGTAGAACATAACGGGATCTTCTGTTGACCACAAGGATGTGGTTTAGGAAAACCGTAATGATGTGTCACTCGTGTAATTATTAAACTATGGTTCACCAACTAATGTAGTCATGACTTTAAGCTTCTAATGGAAAATGTGAATGGTGAATATAGCATTCTGTAGTATGAGTTAATTCTTCTCAATCTATGGTGATTTTCTGTTACCAAATGCTTATGTTTTGATAATGTAATTTGGCCTTTTCTGCAAAGCAAGAGTCAAAAACACAAGAGACGTAATAACGATGTATTTTTTGTGGTAGTTAAAATGCCCTATTTAGCTAACTTGGTGTACTGTATTTGGAAACCTACAGTATTTCTTAAACCCCCAAATCGCAAAGGAGCCGGTACCACCGCAGCTACAGCTCATAGTAAAGGAAATTCTCGTGCCTTTGCTTACATTATTCCACCATCTCGTCGAAAAGGTTCTGTGTGTTTGAGTTTCGCATTTCAATGTCCTATTGTTTAGAGGTGCATGGAGTCTTTAGCTGAACGGTTTATGTAACAGGCTTTGTCAGCACCTGGCGCACTAGAAATGGAAATTGAAAGAGTCCTTTTCATAATTTCCAAGTGCATTTATTTCTCCGTAAGTTGCCATCTCTTGACATTGTTAGCTATCTGCCAAAATATATTTTTTCTTCCCCATCAACTATCATCTCCTGTGTATCTTTTTCTTTCTACTCTTGTTGATTTTGAGTCTTCTTTCTCCTGAAAACTCACCATAGGTTGGTTTTGTAGGTGAGGTCATATATGTCAGCGGATTTGGTTCCACTTTTGCCTTCTTTTTGTCTGGATATATTCCGAATTCTGGATTCCTTTAGCTTTAGTGGTACTAGCTCCGACAATTGTTACTTGCTAAGGCTGAAGACTGGAAAGAGAAGCTTACAAATTTTGTGTGCTTTGGTCACCCGACATCGGAAGCACACTGATAAGTAATAATTCCGTTTCATTTAAATTAGCCAATTAATTATCTTTCCCAGTCTTTAAAGGTTCACTTTTCCCACTAAACTTTTGCAGGTTGATGCCAAATATTGTCAATTGTGTTTCCAAAATAGTTAAAGAGAGCAGTAATATTAGTGTAAGTTGGTTCTTCCCCAGTCTCCTTCTGGTTGGAGTGTCCAAGTTGGATTCTGCCCCTTAATGTCAATATATTCCATATTTATAGTACTGGGTGATTGACTCTATCCTCGTGTCGCATTCTCAAGCAATTTTCATTTTGCAGAAGCTTGATTTCTTGTCAGAGCGGATTATTGCTTTAGCTTTCGATGTTCTCTCACATGTTCTTGGGACAGGCCCGGTAAGCTGCTTATGCTCCAGTTTAGCGATTCTGCTGCAGCCATTTTTTTTTAATGTTTCTTTTTTTTATGTTTTTGTTTTAAGGAAAGTGACTGATCATAAATACTGTGTTATTCATTCCCTTATGTTATAGTAAGTTTGCCAGTATGGTCTTGGAGTTATATTTCAATAAAATGCTTACACTGAAAGGCAAAAAGCACTAACTTCAGAATATTTTGATCGGACTATAAGCTCTTCTGGTTTCTTGCAATTGTACAAAATAGAAAGAACGGAAAATATAATCTCTAGCTGAAACGAAGAAGTAGCCGAGAGTTCCTTTACAACTGGCTTGTTGCCTTTCCCTTAAACCCACCGATTTCACTCCAGGGAGAGGCTGGAAGCCCCCTTCTCTTCATGTTCAGGACGTACGATGCTTGGGGTTTATAATCATTCTGCTTATATGGCCTCTTCTGCTTGATGACCATTTAGTGCACACAAGTGCCTTATTTGTCTCCCCTCTGATTTTATTTTGGTCATGCTGATGCAGGGATGGAGATTAATTTCACCCCATTTTTCTTCATTGCTTGATGCAGCAATCTTCCCAGCACTAATTATGAACCAGAAGGTGAGGGATTACAGCTTAATGTTGTCTTGCAGTTCCACATGGTTGACACCCAGGTTTTATTGGTTTTTATTGTCTGGATTTCCTTGTGGAACAGGCACTTTACAGAGTATGCTTGTGCACCATACTTGAGCCTGAGCTGAGCTAGATTACTAATTTACCAGTATTTTGGTTAATATTGCTTTTATTAGGATATCTTAGAGTGGGAAGAGGATGCAGACGAGTATATGAGCAAGAATCTTCCATCTGATTTGGTGTGAAATTCACTTTTCTACTTTGTCTCTCTGAACTCTTTTTTTTTTAAAAGTTAATCTTATTGCCTTTTTTATCACTTCTGATTCGGATGAGTTCTTCCAGAAATTTATGGATGGAAATTTTACGGCGAGGAAAAGTGCAATCAACCTACTCGGTGTTATTACGATGGCAAAGGTATCTTAATAATCAGCGAAAGGAAGTTTTTTTTTTTTTTTCTTCTTAAAAGTCTAGCACAGACAATTTATTGGAGTCTCATTATTTACTTCAATTCTGACTGTAAGAGACTGTTTCTTGATGACTACAGGTACCTCCGGCAGCCTCTTCAGCCTCAACAAAACGCAAGAAAGGAGACAAAAGTAAGGGAAAAACACAAGCCAGATCCATCGGGGACTTGTTAGTGCTACCCTTCTTGTCAAGGTTCCCAATTCCATCCGGTTCTTCTCCATATAACAAGTGAGGATTATTGATATTCATAGTCTCTCTCTCTCTCTCTCTCTCTCTCTCTCTCTCTCTCTCTCTAGTTAGGTAATGTTTCATTGAACTTCTTCTTTGACCTTGACAGTTATTATGGCGTTCTGATGGCTTATGGCTGCCTTCAAGATGTAAGATATTTCATATTGATAGTTTAGGTGTGCTGAGGTCTTGTAAATGACTGCAAGATTCTAACTCCACCAATGTTTGTGCAGTTCCTAAGAGAGCGGAGTCCTTTTTACACAACTAGTCTGCTTCATACTCGTGTGCTGCCTGTATATTCGCTATTTCCATGTGTACCTTACTTAGTTGCCAATGCAAACTGGGTGCTCGGAGAACTTGCGAACTGTCTTCCTGAAGTGCGTCATCCTTGTTCATTTCTTTCGCAGTATATTGGTTTCTTTACTTTTCTATACCATTATCATTCCAATATGTTTGGTGGGTCACTTGTGTGTTCTCACGGAAGTGCATGCACACAGATTGGTAGGGGGACTGCTACTGATTAACTGCAAAATTTCTTGATTAGGAAATGGAGGCTGAGGTGTACGAGGCCTTGCTTAAAGCATTAGGTATCCCTGATATGGAAGATATCTCATGTTATCCTGTTCGAGCTTCTGCTGCTGGGGCTATTGCTGAGCTTCTTGAAGTATGGAGCCATATTAAGTTCGTTTGGTTCTTTTTAGGTGAAAACTCCCTTTCCTATCACTTTCTCTTATATTTCCTCATGTTTTCCGCAGAATGACTACTATCCACCCGAGTGGTTGCCAGTCTTGCAAGTCGTGGTTAAGAATATTGATAATGAAGACGACAGTGATTCTTCCAATATGTTTGATCTTTTGCGTACCTTGGTGGAGGTGGGAGATGGAGGAGTCGCTATTCACATTCACTATGTTGTATCATCCCTAGTGCAGACTATTTCAAAGCACATACCTCCAACTCCAGAGCCATGGCCTCAGGTACCTGTGATCCTTTTGTAAATGTCTGTGTAATAAAGATTTCAATGTTTCATATTTTCGTAGCTATAACTAGTGGTGATTTCCGTAACATAGAAATGACAAAAGAGCAATTAAATAGATGGGTTTCGCGTTGGAGATATCCACTTAACCCGTATGTTTTTGCTGACTCAAGTCTGAATCTGACTCAGCCATATCTCTGTCTCGGAGGCATTTGAGTCAGGTGGCTGACTCGTTTGGCACATATGGATTCAAGAGTTTTTATAAACTATTAGTTAATTTTTGAGTCAGCTGACTAATAAGTCAGTTGCGGATGTAATAATTCAGACTCAGACGAGTCAATACAAAAATGAAACCCGTTAGTCTTTATCTGACTCAAATACAAGCAAGTGTGGACAATAGGCCAGAGGATTATCCTTCTCAAATTGATCTTCTGCTAGCTAGTTAACATCATGAAATGATACCATGGCAGGTAGTCGAACGGGGCTTTGCCGCATTGGCTGTTATTGCCCAGACGTGGGAGGATTCTGAGCCAGAAGAAATCGAAGAAGATGAATCAAGTGATGAGTGGATATCTGGTCGTGCTACAATTGCTAGAGCATTTTCAGTTCTCCTACAGCATGCTTGGCTCAAACCTGTTAAACTAATGGTGCGTTTGACGTATAGTATTTGCAAACTCTACATTTAAGTAATGCAGGAATTTTTACATTCTCTTAAGTATATATTCAGATGTTTATATATCTATCTCCGAGGAGAATTTTTTTCCCTTTATGACTACAATAATCAAATGTTTGATTATAATCTGGGACACCTTCTGTATGTCTGAAGTAATGGTTAGGATCTTTCTTTTATGTTGACTTTTATCCACAAGCTTTGGTTTACAGGATGGAGAGATTTCCTCGTTGCCCCCGTCCTCATGCATAGGTGATGCATCGAAGTTGCTCTGGTTCATTGTGAAATCTATAAATGAAAGCAATACAGCCTTAGATCTTAAAGTATCAGAATTGTTGAAGGTTTGGTCTGGTGTTATTGCGGATTGGCATGCTTGGGAAGAACTTGAAGATTTATCAATCTTTGAATGCATTTCAGAAGTTATCAACTTGCACAGAAAATATGAAATAAAAAACTTCATTGTTGAAAGCATACCACCTCCTCCAGCCCCACCAGTTCAGAAAAGTTCTATAGTTGAAGGGATTGGCGCATTTGTATATGCGGCCATCTCTGAATACCCGTCTGCAACTTGGAGGGCTTGTTCATGCGTGCATTCCCTACTGCATATCCCAGCATTATCATTTGAAGCTGAAGGCGTCAAACAGTCTTTGGTAATTGCTTCTAGTGAGGCGGCGTTCTCTCAATTTAAAGATATTCAAAGCAAGCCGGTTCCACTGTGGAAGCCTCTTTTGCTTCTATTATCATCTTGCTATTTGTGTAATCCCAGTTTGGTTGAGAATATTTTGGAGAAGGCTATGGATAACGGCTTTACCGTTTGGGTGTCCGCTTTAATGCATATTGCCTCGGGAAATTTTGAACCAGCTCCATCAGCTGTCTCTGAAATTAAATTACTGGGTAAGCATTCACATAGCAATAAATTTTATAATTCTTAGTAAGCACTCGGCGTCTCGCCTACTTTGACTCTCCTGATTTTTGAGGTTACCAATATGGCAGGCTACTAATCCAGTGGCCTTTAATCGGAAGCATCTAATCCTTGTTTTCTTTTTTTTATTCCTGGTAGTTTTGACCCTGACTAAGGTTGTCGAGCGGCTGGTTGTATGCTTTGCTGGTAACCCAGACAGTAGATTGTTGCAAGATTGCTTTGTTTCATTATTAGAAGTCACCGTACAACTTAATCAAGCTGACGTAGAAGAAGAGGAAAATGAGGATGATGGTGCAGAAAATGATGATGAAGACGATGATGATGACGAAAACGGCGATGAGACTGAGGATGACGATGAGGTGCAGTGGTCTCCATTTTTATGTTGCTTTGCTTCTTTGTTTCAACAATCTGAATATCCGACACATGGTAGACCACTAAACTTAACTTATGGGATTTTGGTCAGGAATCCGAAGAGGAGGAGCTTGAAGAAACCGAAGAAGAGTTTATGGAACGGTATGCTATGGAAGCTCTTAAGTTGGAAAGTGAACTAGTTACAGAACATGATGATATTGAAGGTCATCACCAGGAAGACATTGAATTGGGTCAGTTCATATGATTCCATTTCCATAAGTTGTTTACTTTTTACCCACCATGGACAGATCATAACCATTATTTTCTTCCCATTTTTTCTTCTGTCCACTCTATTCATGCAGGTGTTTTCGACGAAGTTGATCCACAAAGTGCTGTATTTTCTCTTATAGAAAGATACAACCAAGTTCTCATAAAGGGACATATATTGCCTGCTTCGATTGTCGAAGGATTCCTAACTGCATTTCCTCAGTACAGTTCATACTTCCAAAATTTGTAACCATGAAATTTGTGTACTGTACCAAATGTAGTGGAGTTATAGATTGAAAAGCCTATGCATTCCTTTTGAAACAATTTTGTGATTGTAATTTTATGTAATTCTGAGAACTCTCATCTCATTCTTTGTAGCTTCTATTTGTGTGGTATTCTTTCTTGTCTGATTCGTTTCAGACAATACAACTTTTATTGATCGACTCAGAATACATGTAATCTTCATCTTGAACAGCTTAAACGTCTGGGCTGATCTGGTTGTCTCTGTTTTTTTTTTTTGTTTTTGCTCGGTTGTCTCTGTTCTTTTGCTGATTCAATACAAGTCCCCCTTAGGTTTGAGTCAGGTATCATGCAGTTTAAAATT